>CAUYPK010106807.1:0-37468 GCA_963574355.1 Loris lydekkerianus
ATCAGGAGTGAGATAGCTATAGGTCTTGGAAATGGCATCAAAAGTGGCCTTGGCAAAGTTGCCCAGGGTGGCAGTGCAGCCCCTGGCTGAAGTGTAGCAGTCATCAATCCCAGCCATCATTAGCAGCTTCTTAGGCACAGGCACTGAGACAGTGCCAGTTCCTCTAGGAGCAGGGATGAGATGCACCAGCCAGAGCCACCGCGGCCTGTCACCTTGCAAGGAACAGTGTGAGGCTTGCCGATCTTTTTCCCCCAGTAGCTCTCTGGGACAATAGAGAGCTTGGCCAGGACGATGGCCCCTCAGATGGCAGTGGCTACTTCCTTGGAACACTTAACACCCAGACCAACGTGGCCATTGTAGTCCCCAATGGCAACAAACGCCTTGAACCTGATCCGCTGGCCAGTGCAGGTCTATTTTTGCACTGGCATAATCTTCAAAACTTCATCCTTGAGAGATGCCCCCAAGAAAAAATCAGTGATCTCAGATTCCTTAATGGGCAGAGAGAAAAGATAGATCTCCTCCAGGGATTTGATCTTCATGTCCTTGACCAGGCGGCCCAGCTTGGTGACGGGCATCCACTCTTTGTCCTTGGCCTTGCCTCTGCGAGCTCCACAGCCTCGGCCCCTGCCCTGACCCTGGCTGCGACCCTGGCCCCAGATGCTGCTGCCGAAGCCTCCACAGAAACCACCACGGCCTCCCATTCCAGGGCCCCCCGGGCCTCCAGGCCCTCCTGCTGCACCAGCGTCATCCACCATTTGGTGTTTTCGTTGGAAAAGAAGCTCAACTGTCATCTTTTAAAGTGTTTGGACTTTCTCTGCAAAATCCCTTGCCCCACTCCGACTCCTATCTCTATTCACACCTCTGCAAAGCACAGATTGTGGGGGAATGGTCACCACCACACCTCATCCATCACCAGTGCTGAGTGGCCACACAGAGTGCACTGCAAGGCTGGCTCGGTCATCTCCCCATCATCATAGAGGACACGGAGGCTCAGAGAGGTGAAGTCAGTCACCCTGGTAGACACAGCTGAGAAATAGCGGGGCTTAGATCCAACGTGGACCTTGTTGATGCCATTGCGCCTGCTGCTCCTTGTTCCTCCCTGGTGCTCCCTGCTCTTCCCTGCCCCTCTTTGCTCCTCCCTTCTCATCCCTGCTCCTCCCTGCTGTTCTCTTCTGCTCTCTTCTGCTCCCTGCTCCTCCCTGGTGCTCCCTGCTCCTCCCTGCTCTTCCCTGCCCCTCTTTGCTCCTCTCTGGTGCTCCCTGCTCCTCCCTACTCTTCCCTGCCCCTCTTTGCTCCTCCCTTCTCATCCCTGCTCCTCCCTGCTGTTCCCTTCTGTTCCCTGCTTCTCCTTACTGCTCCCTGCTGCTCCCTGCTCCTCTGTGCTCCTCCCTGCTCTTCTGTGCTGCTCTCTGCTCTTCCCTACTGCTCCCTGCTCCTCCCTGCTATTCCCTGCTGCTCTTGCCAATCGTGGGCACATCCCACATCTTTGCTTTGATTCCCCCTCTCTGGGCTATGAGGTCCTTACATGTAGGAATAGGCTTGTACCTGTGTCCCTTGCTCTTGGGGCCAGCCTCCACAGCCTGCCCCTGGTTGGACAAGTATCCTTTGGAGTGGATTGGCCAGGGGTGGGATGGGGGGCTTGCTGCCTGCCACCCTGGGTGGTTTCCCAGGACAATGGCCAGCTGCTCTGCTTCCTGCCTGCCCCTTCTCTCCATCACTGGAGGTTCATGCTCCGCTGGCTCCTGGTCATCTGGGGCGGAACGGAGTGTCCAAGTTACTAATCTCCCGCCTTGGGTGTGCCCTTGAACTTTTCTTTAAACAAGGCCTTCCAGCCCCCAGCAGCACTCCAGGTCACGTTCCCAGAGAGCCTGCAGAGGAGGGCTGAAGCTGTTTATTTTATGAGATTTCAAAAAACATGCCTCCCCTCCCAGCATTCCCCCAGTCCCCCTCTCTGACCTTAAACAAAACTTTTTTTCTCCCAACACTTGTATTTTTAACTTCATGAGAAAATATGGTAAGGGAGCAGATTTTATTTTCAGAAACCCATTTTTCAAAATCTTTTTATTTAAAAAAAGAAAGGCTTTGGGGGTTCGGAAGAATAAGGGTGTCTTTTTGGTTTGGGTGCTGTGAGGGCTACCTGGACTTTTTGCCCAGAGCCCTGGAAGGTGGCCCCTGCTCAGAGCTTTCCAGAGCTTTCTGCATGGTGAGCCTGCGGCTGTTTTCGGTTACTGTTGTGATCAAGGATTCAGGGCATCTTTTCCTCTCCTTCTGAAGACTTAGGACTCGACCAGCTGAGGTCTGTAAGTGAGATTTCCCTCCCTTGGCAGAAGCGCTTATCAGGAGCCTGCATTCTGAGCAGGGTGAAGGCAGCACCTGGCCTGCTCAAGGCTTCCTCCTGCTGCACCAGAGGATGGCCACAGTTTGTTCTTCAGTCCCTATTAGGGTCTGGGAGGTCAAATACCTACCTTTGCAGGATTTTTTAAAACTTAAAAAAAAATTTTTTTTTTAATTTAAAAATTTTTTTTAACCCTACTTGTAAGCTAATAGAATTTAAAACTTATAGTTGGCGGTGCCTTTGGCTCAGAGAGTAGGGCGCCGGCCCCATATACCAAGAGTGGCGGGTTCGAACCCGGCCCCGGCCAAACTGCAACAAAAACATAGCTGGGAGTTGTGGCGGGCGCCTGTAGTCCCAGCTACTCAGGAGGCTGAGGCAAGAAAATCACCTACGCCCAAGAGCTGGAAGTTGCTGTGAGCTGTGACAGCACGGCACTCTACTGAGGGCAACAAAGTGAGACTCTGTCTCAAAAAAAACACAAAAAAACAAAAAAACAACTTATAGTTGAATAGTACTTATTGATTGAGAGTACTTAAGAAAAATAGGAACGCTGGTCACTGCTTGCAAGGAACACTTGTGTACAAGAGAGGCTGGAAAATGAGAGGTCCTGGTTGCTGAGCAGCTCCTGGGAGAATGCCTCCTTCCCTTCTTTCACCACCGGGGCTGGTATTCAGGCTCAGCCTCCTTTCCTCTCTCTGCTGGACTTTCCATAATAACCTTTGAAATGCCCTCCTTCCTGGTCTTGCTGACACTGTGATGATTCTAAGAGCCATGTCTGACCATGCCTGCCTTCTACAAACTGGCTTCGGCTTCTGCCTCCAGAATCTTCCCTTCTAGGCACCCCATAATGCAGCCATTCCCAAGGGCCTGCAGCTCCCCGAAGCCCGTCTGCCTGGAATGTCCTCCTGCCCTCTTGTGCTTGGCAGCAGCTGCTTTTCCAAGTCACTCTGAGACATCCCTTCTCCAGGGAGCCTTCTCGAAGCCTCAGGCCTGGCAGATCCTGTGGCAGCCTCTATGTGGAGACACAGTCATCTCTTCCTTGTCTGCCTTGTCCTTTGGACCCGGCTCATCTGAGTAGGGGCTGCCTCCTTCTGTTATTCCTGGCAGCACCCCCCGGTGCCCATCCAGTCAGATGGGAGCTGCTTATTCAGTGATGAGGCCGGGGAGGAGGGACAGAAATGTTGTTCTGTAGTGGGGGGTACTCTGCCAAGGTGCAGGGCTTCACTTGGCCCTAGAGAGGTGAGCAGATGTCAGATGGGCAGGTGGATTTCAGATGGGGAACATCCCAGAAGCTCTGAGCTGCCTGCAGGCAGGTGGTGCCCATGTAGATAGTGTATTTTCCCTATGGTCTTCACGTTTCTTGTGGTTTGATCTCTCCCTCGTTTGTCCATCCTTCCTTCCTTCTTTCCTTTCTTTCTTTTTTTTAGACAGAGTCTCACTCTGTCACCCTGGGTAGAGTGCTGTGGTGTCATAGCTCATAGCAACTCTTAGGCTCAAGGGAACCTCTTGCCTCAGCCTCCCAAGTAGCTGGGACTATAGGAGCCCACCACACACTTGGATAGTTTTTCTGATTTTTATTTTATTTTATTTTTTGAGACAGAGTCTCACTATGTCACCCTTAGTAGAATGCTGTGATGTCACAGCTCCCAGCAACCTCAAACTCTTGGGCTTAAGAGATTCTCTTGCCTCAGCCTCCCGAGTAGCTGGGACTACAGGTACCTGCCACAACGCCCAGCTATGTCTTTCCCTTTTTAGTAGAGATGGGGTCTTACTCTTGCTCAGGCTGGTCTCTAACTCCTGAGCTCAAGCAATCCACCAGCCTAGGCCTCTCAGAGTGCTAGGATTACAGGCATGAGCCACTGCGGCCAGCCATCTCTCCCACTTTCTGAATGCTGGTGTGGGGAGGTCAAGGAGGGTTCCTTTGGATTTCTAAATTGTCGCCAATTCATGAGGAAATTCATTGCAGTCTGTGCCCCCTTTTAGCCACACCCAGTGATGGGTGTTCACCTGGCACCCTCAGAAAAGCAGGTGTCTGGGTGTGGATTCCCTTTGACACTGGCAAGATACTTTGTTCAGTCTGGTGCTCAGGTGGGATCACAGCTCCCTCGAGGTGGGGCACAGAGCTTCTTCTCTGAGCCAGGAAGGAGCTGCTGCCTCTTCCTCCTCCTCCTCTGCCCTACCTTACACTCACCTGGTGCCTTTGCCCCAAGGGAAGCCCCTGGGCTTATCTGCTCATTGTTTAGGGGCTGCTGCCTTGGGCAGGTAGCTATTGTGGGAGTCTTCCAGAAAATTAAAAAAAATACAACACCCCAAACCTAGTTTTTACCCTCAGACCAGAAGTACATTTTGAAGTTGTACATAGACTTAAGGTTCCCGTTGGGCAGGTGGGACAAGGTGAAGGGAAAGGCTTTCCAATTGCAGTTGTCCCTGGGATATCTGTGGGGATCGGATCTAGGACCTCCCGAGGATACCAAAATTCATGGATGCTCAAGTCCCTGACAGAAAATGATGCAGTGTTTGCATGGCACTCGGCATCCTATAGTTTATCATCTCTAGATTACTTACAACACATTCAACAATGTAAATGCTATAAATAGTTGTTATATTGAATCATTTAGAGAACAATGAGAAGAAAAGCAGTCTATACATAGTCAGTACAGGAACAATTATTTTTCACATATTTTTGATCTGTGGTTGGTTGAATCCATGAATGAAGAACCGGATGTGAAGGGCCAACAGTATGTTGACTTCAGTGTTTACAAAGCACCCTGTAATCATTTCATGCTGGGAAAGCTTGAGCACTGGCTGTGGGCCATGCCCTGCCCTAAGCGTTTGGGAGCATCATCTCATGTAATCCTCATTGAGCAGGAATGATTCCATTTTATAGACAAAGAAACTGAGGCCTGCAGAAGTTATGAATGCATTGTCGTTTAAGTTATGCAGCTAGGAAGTGACCGAGTGTGGGATTGGCTTACTGTGTCCTTGGAACCTTACTACAGCCTTGTGAAACAGGTGGGGATGTATTTACTTCCCATTTAACAGAAGAGAGACTTGAGGCCTAGAGAGTCAAGCTGAGGTGCGTGCAGCCTGCACCCTGGTTCCTGACTGCTGATCTGTGTGCTTTCCTCTGGCCATGCGGCCTGCTTTATTGGCTGGCTAAGCTTTCCCCCAGAGTGCAGGTGTGAATTCAGCTGAGGAGCAGCGATGAGAGTGCAGGTGTGAATTCAGCTGAGGAGCAGCGATGGAGACATAGCATGTGCTCTTTCTGTGTAGTAAGAGATCGCTGCTCCTTGTCCATCTCTTGCCCACCCCTCATCCTCCCAGTGCACTGCACACAGGGTTGTCACTTCAGTGTGACCCTTGACCATGGGCATTGTGGGCTTAAGGTGTCAAGGCAACTCTCCCTTTTGCTGCCAAGAGCCATCAGCCTGCTTTTCTGTGCCTCCCTCCCTTCCAGATAGACCTTGTGTCCACCTCCTCGCTGCCTGGAAGATTTTCTGGTGGTGTGGGTAAGAGTACAGGGTGGCTTGGAAGCCCCTGCCTGAGGCCACAGCTAGTGCCAGAAGAGGTGGGACAGGTGCTCCCCCATTAGGTTTCTGTGGGTGGTACCCAAGTGGGGAGCAGGAACAATACTCTATTGTTATGTTAAACCTGAAATAGACACCCTCAAAGGGAGGGGTGAGCATGAATCTATTATGGTCTAATAATGACAGGAGCACTCTGTGTCTTTTCAGACACTTGACAATCACCTGCTAATCCCATGGGGTCTGAGAAGTGAGCATTTTCACCACCTTCCACCTTCACTTTGTAGAGCTGGAGAAACATTAAGACCCAGGGGCTGTGCAAGGGCCCAGGCTCAGCTTCTCCACTTGTTTCGTGGCTTGAGGAGATGATTGTGTGATCACTCCTGGCCCCTCCTAGACAGAGGAAAGGGCATCTAGGTCTGGGTGAGAGGCACGGGTAGTGGTGAGAGAAACTGGCAAGTTCAAATCCCAGTTCTGCTACTTGGGTACATTTCTTTCTTATTTTCAGTTTCTCTGTAAAAAGGGACAATACCTGCTTTTAAAGGTTGGTCTGTAAGGTCCAGTTTGACCCAGTAGATGCTCTGGATGTGAGAACCACATTGTGGTTGGTTCTCAACGTGTCCTTCTCCCCACTACTCCCCAGCTCATGCCAGAACCTAGGAGTTGGGGTAAGGGCTGGATTGTAGGGAAATGTTTCTATCTCAGATCAGAAGGGGCTTTCCCAGGTCTAGCCACCTGCCAGGCCTGCTGTTGGGCTTTCCTTCCAAATGTTCTTATTCTCAGGAAAGGGCCAGGACTCACATCCAGAGCACAAAGTGAGTGGAAAGGAGGCATAGACTAGTTGTCAGGGGACCTGGTTGGGGACTTTCTGTGTGGCCAGGGCCATTGCTCTAATTCATAGGGCTGAGGTAGAGAGGTGAAAGGGTCATATAATTTCTAGAATTTTTGAGTTTCTAGGCCAGGGGTCATCAAACTGTGGCCCTTAGGCCAAATCTGATCTGCCTTTTGTTTTTATAAATAAAGTTTTATTGTAACCAGTTATGCCTATGTACATATTGTCTAAGGCCACCTTTACTCTACAGTGGCAGAGTGGAGTAGCTGTGACAGACCATATGGCCTGAAAAGACAAAAGCCCTGTACAGAAAAATTTTCCAGTCCCACATTTAGGCCATGAGCATTGTAAGCACAGAGGACATATCCTGTCTGTGGAGCTCCAGACTCAACATTGGGCTGGGGACAGTGGGCACTCAATAGAGATTAGCTTAATAAATAAGTAGAAAAACTGTCAGGCTGATTTGGGCTTTCGGAACCAAGGCTTGACTACAAATACAGTAGAACCTCTGTAAGTTGAGCACTCAAGGTACTGTAACAAACTAGTCAACACACAGCCCAGAGGCTGTCAACATAAGGAACTAGGCCTTCTGTACTGATACGTACAGGTGGTGCATTTCTGGTCTATAAAAATTAGGTCAATTTACAGAGGTGGTCAAGGTAGGGAGGTGAAAGAACCAGACCAGAGCCATCTTAGGAGTTAAGTTTTGCTCCCCCCACCCCCTGCCATTTCACTCAGTAAGTTTCACCTTTCGGGCAAGCCCAGGCAATTGCCCGGAATCATGAGACAACTGCCCACCAATCAAGGACACCCCCCCACCTAACCAATCCAGAAGCGCCCCCTTTGTTTCAAGCTGTGCACGCCCACCCGCTGCTTGGGACCATAAAACCCCCCTGCTCCAGAGCTTGGGGCTCCTGGCTCGGGATCCGTTGTAACAGAGACCCCAGGGGCCCAAGCTCGAGCTTGCAATAAAACGGCTCTTTTGCTTTTGCATTGGACTCCTTAGTGGTCTTTGTGGGGGATTTCAAGATCTGGGTACAACAGAGATGGTCAACTATGGAGGTTCTATTGTGGTTTGCAAATGCTTATCATCCCACATAAAGAGAAGTCTGTAGCTAGGTGGCAGCTTAGCAGTGCCATCAAGGACCCAGGCCCTTCCCTTCTTTCTCCATCAGTATCCTAAAGGTATTGGCTTGGTCCTCAGGCTTGTTTCTTTACTCACGTCACAAAATAGCTGCTATAGTTCCAGGTATCACATCCTGTCCTGTTTAGATGTCTAGCAGGAGAGGGGTCTTTTTCTCTTCTCATCCCTCTATTGATTAGGAAGGGAGCCTTTCCTAAATCTCCCCCAGAAGATTCTTCCATGGTCCTATTGGCCAGAACCAGAAAGTATTTGGCTTTTTCTAACTCCATAGTTAGAGGTAGACTCAGTCTGCAAGGAATAAAGGCAGAGGAACTACTGGATATTGAATGGGCACATTTCAGTGTCTGCTGTAAAGCTTGGCTGCAGATGTCTAGGTGTGGTTGAAGGGAGGGTGGCAGGGTGGCAGAAGAGGTTTCACTGAGAAGGTGCTGGGATGACTGAGCCAAGTCCAGGTGGCTTTAGAGTCCTCATGGTAGATCATTCTACCATGATAGACTCTGATGAGTACCTTTTATGGGCATATTTGGCATATTATGTTTTTTCCCCCCTCCTAAAATCTATTTTGCATCCTTCATCCTGTAGGCTCCTCAGAACAACTCTGAAGTGAAGTTTAGGTAGGTAGGTAGGTGGGTGGGTGGATGGATGGATGTAATTTTTATTTTATAGACAAGGCAACTAAAGCTCCAAGAAGTGAAGTGACTTTTCCACAAACAGCAAATTCTGTAGACTGGAGCCTGGTATTGTCTGAGTCCAAGTGCAGGGCCTACCCCAGTGCCCCTATGCAAAAGCACACACTGGTTCCCTGTGGATAGCTACCCGGTCCATGAGAGGACTAAGTTTCTGGACTGGTGTCTGGTGGTCAGAGCCCAAACCAGCAGCCTCCCTAGCAGCAAGACACATACAAGATCATCCAGGATCCCTGAGGTTGGGTGTGGCCAGGCAGGAGTGGAACCTCATAGAGATGGTGCAAGTGGCTTCTGACAGAAGTTGGCATCATCAGGGCTCACTCGTTTAACACGCTGTGTGGAGACTGGTGGAGGAGTGGGGAGTTCTGTGGACCCAGCCTCTGCAATGGGATTGGATTGGAAATAGAAGCTGCCACAGGGAGACCCCGCCCCTCATTCTTCTTTGGTATAATTCCGAAGTCATCGCAAAATGAAATGTGACGATACTGTGGTAGTGTTGGCCCAGAACAAGACCTGGTATTTCCAAGTGTTCAATGACTGTTAGTGCAGTTGTTCCCACTGTCACTATCATTGTCATCGTTAATGTCATTGGTACTTTCATCATACAGAAGGAGCCCTGAAAGCCTGCAGCCTGTGGGGAGCCTGGCTCACTCTGCAGAGGTCAGATGTTATCTTCCATCCTCTGCTGGTCTGCTCTGACATAGGACTTTGTATGGTTTGAATGACTCCTCCAAATCTCAGTTAAAATTTAATTTCCATTGTGATGATATATGTATTAAGAGATGGGATGGTTAAGAGGTGACTGGGCCACCAATGGATTAACCTTGTCATCTTGGGAGTAGGCTCGTTACGCTGAGGGCGGGTTGCCGTGAATGTGAGTTTGGCCCCCTCTTGCTGTCTGGCCCTTCCGCCCTCCACCAGGGGCTGATGCTGCAGCGAAGGCCCTTGCTGTGCTCTTGGACTTCCCACACTGGACCTGTGAGCCAAATACACTTGCATTGTTTATGAAGTACTCAGTCCTGGGTATTCTGCTATAGCAACATAAAGGAGACAAAGACAGACTTCCTGGGTGGAACCCAATGGGAGCGTCTCAGTCTGACCTTGCCACCTCTCAGTGACATTTGAAGCTGACTCACTGTCTTTGCTTAAAATCTGCTTCCTCTTGGGTCTCAGGGCCCTGCCTTCACTGGGGCCTCCCTTAGCCTTTTTAGCTACTGTTTCTTCCTCAAATGTTGGCAGCCTTGGGCTCAGGCCTCAGTGTTCTAGGAGAGGCACCTCTACTCATAGGTAACATTTGTTGAGCACTTTGTTCATACATGTGCTGTGCTCAGCACTGTGCTTATCTTATTTAATCCCATGACACAGCTCTCTGAGGTCACTACTGTTTCCTCATTTAGTCCCTGTTCTATCATTCACTGAGATTATTGAATTCCTGCTACGACGTGTCCAGCATGATTCCAGGTGCTGAATAAGGCAGATGGGGACCTGACGCCCAGTGGGAATTAATCCAAGGTAGCAGGAAACAGTGGAGACCTGTAGTTTCTTCCCCAGTCACATCCCTGGTGGGCAGAGGAGGTGACTCCAGGCTGTGCTCTTCAGTGATGACCATGTGTCGCTCTACCTGCAGCCCAGATCCCTCTGCCACCATTGTCTGCGTAGGCCTTTCACACTGAGCCTTTCCAAAGAGCATGGTGCTGTTGTGTTTGTTATCTCCAAATTTGCTCTAACTCATCCTGCCTCCACAAATGGCTCGGGGGCTCATCCAGATGCCCTTTTCCCTAAGACTCCAAATCCTGCCATCAAGAGGGGTGTGATCAGCTTCCTCACAGTGCCTCTAGGACACTGCCGTACCTCTTCTGCCTCCGTTCCGGCCCCTCACCTTCTGGGCTCCTCTCCTCATCACTTTTTGAGCTCTGGTGTGGTCAGCTCTGCTCTCCCATCACTGAGCCCTTGCACATGTTGTTCCTCTGCCAGGAACACGGCTTGCCCCAGCCACATGTCCCACTCCTGGCAAATTCTAGCCTTTGCTCAAACACCACCTGCCACAGGGCCTTCCCTGACTCTCCTGCAGAAACACCCCCCCCACAACACCCCACTCTCCGTGGCCTGCACACTTGGCTGTCCTTGAGTGAGAACTCCTAAAGGCTGGCATGTGCACCCCCACCCCCACCCTGCGAGTGCAGGGACCAGGCCTCATCCCTCTTTTATCTGTAGTGCCCAGAATAGCAGGTGATTATTGATTGGTGGAATGAATATTGGGCCGGGTTTCTGAGAGAGGCTGAGCAATGTTGATCCTTGGAATTATCTTTCTTACCTGGAGTGACAGTAGAGTTGTGGGTTTCCTTTCTGGAACCTTAATTTCATCTAATTTGGTAGTTTCCAAACTGGCCTAAATGGCCTAGAAACCTGTTGTTCCCCATGTCAATGGTTCTGAGAGATGGGGAAGAGGTCCTTGGGGGAACACTGCAGGGTCCTTGCGAAAGACTTTGAAACTGGGGGGGTTTATCTCAAGCCCTTATTATACCTGAGGAAAGTGCGAATTGGAGAAGGGATGGTTTGAAGGTGTCCCTAACCTCATAGTGACTGACTGAGCCAGGAGGCTCCCACCCCAGGATGCCTCCTACTTATGTGGACATTCTTAAGGGGAAGGCACCCTATATCCTGCTGGCCTGGCATCAGGCACCCAGCACAAAGGCTCAGGCCAGGAGTTTGGATTTTTCTTTAAACTTCATGTTCAGAAGAATCCTATTGCTGCTCAGTGGAAAACCTATGTGCCTTTTGAGGCTGGGAGCCACTGCTCCACAAGTTTTTATAAGAGTTAGCAAATGTTTTTAAAATTGAGAGGTGTGCAGGAAGTGGGCCTGCAAGGAACGAGACTCTGAATATTCTTTTTTGTAGGTTGCAGAAATTGACATTTGGTTTATTTGAAGACTGCTGTTTTAGATCCTACAGGACTAGCCACAGGGTTTGAACCTCAGTCAGCACTGCCAGCAGCGGCTTGCAGACCAGAACATGTCTCCTAAGAGGTGTAAGAAGTGGGTGAGCAATCAGATATTGGTGGAAAAGGGGGCACCTCAGCCTGGAGAAAGGGGTCAGTATGCAGTTGGTAGAGGGCAGAGGCTCCCCCCACCCCGCCCTGATCCTGATTATCTCATTTGCTTTTATTTCTAACGGATTAATAACACTGCTTTAATAGACCCACCTTTCCATTAATACCTTAACTTAGAGGTTTACAGCAGACTTGCAGACAGTTTTGGGGGTATGCTTTTCACTGAGGTGTACTGTCCATTTAGGAAAGTGTAGAAAGCATAACTGCAATGCTGGGTGGGTACACGCGGGCGCACACACCGTGTACCGCTAGGCAAGGAACAGAATGCCGTCTGCAGCCCAGGAGCCCCCAGGAACTCCTGCCCAGGCCCTGCCTGCCATAGGGGGTCTTCCAACGCCATGGCTTAGTCTTGCCCGCTTTTGAACTTGGTGTGAAGGGACAGTCTCACGGCCTTTGCTCTTTGTGTCTGGCTTCTTTTGCTCACAACTGTCTTTGACACTCAGCCATGTGGTCACATACAGTTGTAGTTTTTCCTGCTGCTGAATCACGTCCACTGTCTTCCATATGTATTTGATGTCCACAGCAATCCACACAGGCTGGGGATTATTCCTCCTATTTCATAGAAAAGGAAGCCTGGGCTTGGGGAGGTGAAGCCTCCTGCTGAGGCCGGAAGGTCAGCAGAGGCGGGTTGGGGCTGCCCCTGAGAGAATTCCCCTGGATCTCTAGGGACACTCCAGCCCAGAGAGCCCCCTTAATTTGGTATAATGTGCTCCAGAACTTTCTCCTCAAGTCTCACATCCATCCTCTGTGCTTTACATGCTCTGTGGACACACGGAGCCTCTCTCCTTCCCCACCCAGAGCACTCCCTGGGGGTCACCCCTGGACAACAGAAGGCACCAGCCCCCTTGAGCGTGTTCACTTCCCAACCCTGTCGTTGTGTGTGTTGCTGTCATCCTTTATAAACTGTGAACCCAGCTAGAAGAGCTGCAGCGGGGCTGGCTGTCCTGAGCACGTTGCCTCAGCCTGCAGCCTCTTCCTAGCCTCGTGCATGGTGGAAACATAAAGGCAAAGGTGTCTACTCTGCTCTCAAAGATGGCCTGTGGTGCCCTGCTGGGCAGGCCTGTCTGCTGTCCAGCTGTGAGTCCTAATCCCACATAACCACTGACGAAGCCACTGCTCGTCCTGTGCTCCTGTTGCTCTCCTATCTTTTTAAATGGGACGTCGTCCCCAGGGAGACCCACACTGCAGCAAACTGCGTTTATTACTCTGGGTATTTTCTTCTGGGCCCTAAAGGTCAAACACTCCTCCATGTCCTGGCACAATTCTGTCTAGAATTGTGTTGCTGGGGGACCTGAGAGTAACGTCACAGGTGGGGATGTAGTACCTACACTACAGAGGTGGCTCTGGGACACTCTCTGTCCCATAGCTGCTGAGGAAGTGACTTGATCTTTCTCGAAGGGATTTGTCTCTTTCTCTGGTCCTCCAGAAAGCCCTGGTGTTCCTTTTGAGTTCCTTTGACAGTATTTCCTTACCAGTCAAATCCTAGGTTTTCCAGATTTTTGCTATCTATTTAATAGCCCTAAACAGCAAACATGTTGCCTGTGTAGCGTTTCCCCCCTGCCGACGTCAGTGGCAGACATTACTAATCAATCACAGGCCTCCTGCCCGTTGTGTTGCAGAACTTTGGCCTGGAGCTCACATACTTAATGAAATATTTTTGCCATCTTGTACTGTAGCTCTGGGTGGTACAAAACAGAATCCTACTTTCTGCCAATGAGATTTGATTTCTTATGAAAGGGCCCAGAAAGGAAAGGAAGATTCATTGTGAAGCAGCCATTCGTTTCCTGGACTTTTTCCCTTTGTAGGTGGGGCAGCAGGGAATATGTGATGAGGCATGTCTTACCCAGTGGGAATTCTGAAGACAGAGTCCACCTGCAGCCCATAGCCCACATACAGATTTGAGGACTGTTTTGCTCATCTGGTATCAGATATCTGAAAAGTATGCATGGACCTTTTTTTTTTTTTTTTTTGCTAATCAGCTTTCATTAGTGTTTGTACATTTAATGTGTGGCCTGAGACAACTCTTACTCTTCCACTGTGTAGCAGAAAGAAAAAAGATGGGAGATCCCTTGTGTAGGGTATGGTTTTCTGCTTCCAGAATCACAATTTCAAGGAGACTTGAAGGTTGTAAAATAAATAACTGGCCTTGCTCCTGGCATGTTGAGGTCTCACAGTCATAGCTTGTTAACGGAGTCCTCAGACTATGTTTAGGATAAAAAATGTGACTTTGTGCAAGTCCCCAGTTTGGAACAGAGTTACCTCCTGCTTCCTGGGTGATGCTGCCTGGCAGCAGGAGCCCAAGGGCAAGGGGCACTGTCCCGTGTCCAGGTGTGGTGCCCCGTTTTCCTTGCCCTGTGTGTTTATTTCCAAAGCAGAACCCTGGGCTCACCAAGCGGCTCCTACCTGTTCCCAACAGTCACTTGTTCTTCCTGGCCACAGGCAGCGTCAGGGGCATCAGGCCTGAGGGCGTGGTCAGGGCCTCTGGGACAGTGGCGACTCCTTTTTCAGCCCGTGTTGCTACCTGCTCCCCAGCACACCTTGTTATTACAGCTTGACTGGCTGGATGCATCAGTTCTCATGCCAGCCTACCTGGTGGTTTCAAACCAGACTTAATCAAAATGTAAATACTTCTTAGGGCCAGAAAGCAGGACCGTCCAGGTATTTGAACAGAGACTGCAGAAGCTGGGAGCTGCAGGAGAGGGCAGGGCTGTTGGGCTTCTTCCACCCAGAGGTCTGGGGTTCCCAGGGCTGTGCTGCCAGGGCCTGTGGAGGAGTCGCTGTCCCCAGCCAATAGCCCCTCAGTCCCTGTGCCTGACTGCTGCATGTGCATGCAGTCACCAGGGCAAAGGTTGGCCTAGTGATAGCATCTGCTCCTCTCCTCCTTCCCTCATCACGCCTCTTCTTCACCCTCCCTTCCCCTGCCAAGTCAGTGAAAGAAGGTGGTTTAGAGGTTGCTGGACCACATCCCTGACATTTTACTGGGTGGGGGGAGGGGGAGATCTCAAAGCTCAGAGAGGTTGCAGTGAGTAGAAAACGGACATGTGCTTATGGAGGGCTGTGTGTCCAGCGTTGTTCTAGAACTAAGTGACCAAGGCAACACAGGCTTGGCCTTGCCCTCAGGACTGAGAGTGAACCAGAAAATAACAAGACCATGTTATATATATAAATAACATCTATATGCACCTTTCTGATAGCAACGAATACTCTTGAGACGCAGCCAGGCTGGATGAGAGAATGAGACAGACTTAGTGTCGGTGGAGGCGTCACCTCTGATAAGGCCTGGGGAGCCTCGGGGTGTGTGTGGTTGTCACTCGAGTAGAGACATAGCTGTCAGAAAAGGGCCAGGAAGGGCAGATGGGCAAAAGCACGGCCAGGGCATTAGAGTCGGGGGTGAGGCACCAGGCAGGGTGAAGTCATGGGGGGACTGAAAGTGAGAGAATTCTGTGATTTGATTTGGATTTGAATAACTCTGGCTGCTGGGTGGGGATAGTTGGAAGGAGCAAGAAGGGAGGTAGGGGGTGAGGAGGCTGGTCCAGGTGGCAGCTGTGGGGACGAAGGGAGGGGATAGATGTGTGGTTACTGTGGAGCCTGCAGACTTGGAGGCAGGGAGGGAATGCAGGGCCCAGGGGGTCTCCTAAATTTGGGGCTCAGCCAGGGCTCTTTTGATCCACTCATCTGCCGTCACATGGCATCCTCTCCCAGCTAGACCCAGGGTTCTTGCTGATCCTAATGTGTCAGCACAATGCTGGTTGTTGAAGCTTCCGTGTTCCCCTGGAAGGAGGGGTTGATTCATTTGCCTTTCTGGACCCAGAGGGCAGAAGGGTGTGGTGTTACCTGGAACTGGGAATATTGGAACGCCCAGAGTTTGGGCTTTGTCTTGACTGTGTTTAGTCACTTGGCAAAAAATCTAGAGATGTGGGGGAGAGCAGCTTTGGGCACCCTGGCTGATCTGCCAGGAAGGAGGGATGAGATGCGTGGAGGAGGACGCCTCCAGGTGGAACGTGGAGGGGAGAAGCGCGCTGCTGGACACTGGTCCTCAGGGGCAGCAACAGTGTGACCACATTGAGGCGCTGTTTGTCCAGCGCCTGGAGTGTTTGCGTGTGCCTTCTGCACATTTTCACAGTTATTCCTTACAACGCTGGCACAAAGGAGGTGTTCTTATTCCCATTTCATAGATGCAGAAACTAAGGCTCCAAGAGAGTTTGGCCCAGGGTCTCCCAGCTAGTGAATGGCTGAGCTCACTTACAGGTTCCTGAGTTCCTAACCAGCACTCAGCCCTGTTGCCAGTCCCCATGCTGTCCAGCCTCTAGCTGTCCCCCAGGGGCTGGCTCTCTGCCCCGTCCCTGTCTAGGGGAGGAGGCATGAGATCTGATCACATACTGTCCCTGCTGAGAGGTCCTGTCTTGTGCCTACTGTGACTATCAGGGGATTTGCAGAAAGAGCACTTATTCTAGTGAGGGATATTTGGGCACCTCCCTCCCCTGCTTCTCTCTCCTTTTTTTTTTTTTTTTTTTTTTTGAGACAGAGCCTCAAGCTTTTGCCCTGGGTAGAGTGCTATTGTATCACAGCTCACAGCAACCTCAAAGTCCTGGGCTCAAGCGATTCTCCTGCCTCCGCCTACTTGGGAGGCAGGAGCTGGGACTGCAGGTGCATGCCACAATGCTCGGCTATTTTTTGGTTCCAGCCGTCATTGTTTGGTGGGCCCAGGCTGGATTCGAACCCGCCATCTCAGGTGTATGTGGCTGGTGCTTTAGCCGCTTGAGCCACGTGCGCCCAGCCCTCTCTTCTTTTCTTTCCCTTCTCTCCCTCCCTCTTTTCTTTCATCCTTCCCTTCCCTCACTCCTCTCCCACCCTCTCCCTTTCCCCTAAAGTAGTCTTGCTGGCTCCTCCTTCTGAACAGGTCACCGTGGGAGGCTTTGGGAGCCTGAAAAAGCCCTCAAGGTCTCCTCAGTCCCGCCTTGTGCTTGGCAGTATGGCCCAAACTCTGAGCCTTGGACCTTCCAGCTCCTGGGGGCTCCTGGAGGCTCTGGGAATCTGAGGCCCAGTCCCAGCCTCCTTCCCTGTCTCTGGGGCAGAACAAAGGACCGACATAGCATGTGTCAGGTTCATCTCCTAGAGACCTGCTCTGGGTGATGCCTCTGCCCAGTCATTTATTCAGACATTCAGTGAGTCCCAGACCCTGTCAGAGAAGGCTGTGTGCTAGACAGTGTCCTGGGCACTGGCCAGTCATGGAGAAGCAAAATGGACACAGTCCATGTCCTCCCAGGTGGGAAACAGTAAAACATAAGCAGATATCTCCTGACAGAGCATGGTAAGTGCCTTTCATAGCTAGGCTGGGGAGTGGCGGCATAACTGTAGGATTGGTGGGGTGGTTCAGAGGCAACACTAAAGAGCTGCTTGCATGGGGAGACATCTGTCAGCATTCTTGGAGCAGCGTCTTTGTGATGGTAAAAACCTGGAAAAACAATCTGCATGTCTCTCAAATGGGGAGTGGATGAAAGAATTATAGTATTTTGACAAAACCTGTGGGAAGACTTGTTTTTAAAAAGACTTTTATTCTCTTTCTGTAAGCTTGAAATGTTTCATTAAAAAAACAAAATGATTCTGAAGTGTATCTGGCATGTGCAAAGTCCCTGAGGCAGGAAAATGGCTTTCTCAGTGAGGCTGCAAATGAAGGGCTTGATTCTGCCTTGGGCCCACCCTGCCTCTGTTTGAAGGTCTGCTCTTGGCTACCCCTGAGGCCATGGGCAAGGCCTGTCACTGAGCCTGCTGTCATTTGGAGGGCTGTGTGACCTGTGTTTGAGGGAAGGGGAGCCTTCTAGTGAGTCAGCCCTCCTTGGCTGGAAGCCGAGTCTTATTGAGGCTCTGCCAAGGGCCTGTGGTGATTCTTCTCTCCTTTTGTGGGGAAATTTGCCTGCTAAACAAGCCATCTGTGTGAGGTGAGTCACTGTTTTCGCCATTTTGTTAATTGCAGACACCTCTGAAGGGGTCTTTTCAGCCTGAACACTACACACCAATGAACTTCCGCACCCAGCTGAGTACGCGTCTGGCCTCCGGTCCATGCAGGAACTTCTCTGGGACTCTGACATTGCTCAGGGGCTCCTGGACCTTGGAAATGTGGATTGCAGATTGAGAGCCCCTGAGCTGATCTAGGCTCGCCTTTTCTGATGTGGAAATGGAGGCTCAGAGGGAGGTGTTCTACTCAAAGTAAGATCACGTAGTGAGGAAGGAAACAGGGACTCCGGCTGACATTTGGAGTCCAGAGCACCTTTTCTTGGTCCTAAGCATTGGTCTCAGAGTCTCTACTCAAGATTCATTCTGCTGACCTCTCCCAGGAAAACTGTTGCGTCTGCCTCTGGCCCTGAGTGTTGGGGGTGTGGTGGTGAGAGATTCTGGCTGGGGATGCTGCACCTGCAGGAACGTCCCGTAGACATTCTGTGGGGGAGCACCTCCACCCCAGGTGACTCACTGGCTGTAGCATCCTCCAGCATCTCCTGTGTGCCGGGCAGGGGTGGAGGAGGAGCCTTGGAAGCCTTCATTTGGGCCTATCCATATCAGGTGGTGGTTAGAGGGTATTGGGGGGTTGCCTAAGAAAATTCAGGGCTCACTTCTTCCCCCTGTCCTCTGTCTTCAGCTGTTCAGTGAGGGGTAGGGCTAGGGTGTCACCATAGTCCCATCTACCTCTGCTATCCATTTGTTCTGAATCTGGTGGTGAGAAGAGGGTAATTGCTTCCCTTGTTCATTGAGCTTTCTTAGCTGTGCTAAATGCTGTATGTGCGTCAGCTCAACGACTTCTACATCTGTAGGCATGCAAAAGAGTCAGTTGAAGCTCAGGGTGGTTAAGTAACTTGTCCAGAGGCGCACAGCTAGTAAATCACACAGCTAGGATTTGAACCTGAGCAGTTTGACCTTGGAGCAGGCAGTCTTACCACTGCAGTAGGCTCAGTAATGTCCTCTGAGATGTTTACATCTGAATCCCTGAAACTTGTGAATATATTGTTACCTATGTAGTAAAAGGGACTTTTCAGATGTGATTATATTAAGGTTCTGGAGGTTGGGGAGATTACCCTGCGTCATCCATGGAGCCCAGACGTAATTCCAAGATCCTCCTGAGAGGAAGAGGGAAATGTGAGTATAGAAAAGGAGTTCAGAGTGTCGTTCAAGAGTTCAGCCACGGCTAGTGTGACTAGAGATTGCTGGTTTTGAAGATAGAGGAAGGGCCACAAGCCGAGGAGTATAGGTGACCTCGAGCTGCTGGAATAGGCCAGGAAATGATTCTCCCCGAGAGCCTCTGAATGAATCAGCTCTGCCAACACCTTGATTTAAGCCCTCTGAATCTGATTTCAGACTTCTGACTTCCAGAACTGTAAGATAATAAATTTGTGTTGTGTTTTAAGCCCCGCAATTTGTGGTAATTTGTTACGGAAGCAATAGAAAACTAACAGTAACCGTGTTCTCTCCTTGTGGCTGCCTGTCTTTTTTGTATACAGGTTTGATTTTTGAATTCCTAGGGGTAAAAACTTAATCTTCCAAACAGAGCCCCCTGTGGCCATTTTACAATTAAAGAAACATTTTTGAGGAAGACTTTGTAAGCCTAGCTACTTTGTTGCTGCTTAACAGCACAGAAGGGATGTGGTCAAGGAAACCTGGGCCTCCAACATAGACCCTATCCCTGGGAGTCTGCCCCTGGACATCTACCTTTCCACAAATCATTCTTGGTGCCCTGGGAGTGGTCACCTAAGGCTGGTCTGCACAATGTGCCCAGCATATCTTGGTAGACTGAACAGCATGGTCAGGGGCAGGGTCTGGGGTGCACCTCAGGCCTCTGCACAGGCCTTTCACCTTTGGGTGCCAAAGCTATGCCCACAGCAACCGCTGTTTGGTGGATCAAGGTCAGGCATCCATTGCCAACTGTTCAATCCAAGCACACCCCATTCTGCCCCTGGCCTCATCTTCCTCACCTGTAAAATGGGTATCATTCTGCAGCACTCCTAAGTTGCACATTCATGGCAGAAGTGGCTTGGAAGAATTCTGTCCATGGTGGGGGCTTTCGCTGCTTCTTCAATAAAGTTGTCTGGGCAATGTGTGAGCCAAGCTCAGACCCCTGCAGAATCCTCTTTGGGTCCCTGAGTCCTTGGGAGCAGCCTGCTCCATGGTGGGGCTTCCCTGGGCCCACATAGCTGAGGGGAAGGCCCACACAGGGAAGAGATTTGGGGAAGTCACATGTGCACGCCTTTCCTCTGAGTGACCTTGGGCCGGACAGCCACAGGTGGCTCTGAGGAGTAGAGAGAATGGCTGAGTGGGACAGCTGCTTCCTGAGTCCTGGGAGCTGCAGGAGCAGCCCAGCATTAGCCTGAGGTCCGGGGCCTGAAATTAGACCCCAGCTACTGTATTGGTTCCTGGGGAAGTCTGGCCCTCCCTTAGGCAGGAGAGCCCTGCAGGGCTTGGGAGTCCTCCTTGAGGGAAACAGGTCTTCCAAGGCCTGTCTGGGAGCTCCCTCTAGGGAGGCAGCCAGGGCTTGTGAGCCTGGCTGGAAACTGGCACCACATCCCTGCAGGGCTGGTACAGGGGGCTGGCTCTGTGTGGCCTCTGAGTAAAAGACACCTTCCCTGACCCCGAGGCTAGGCTAGTTCTTCTTCCCTGTGCCCCTACAGTCCCCCCTTTCACAGCCCATGTCCTCCAGTGTCTTTGTCACCTGGCAATTGTCAGTCTCCCCCATGGGCCTGTGAATTCTTCTAGTGAAGATCAAGTAGGTCTTTATAGGAGTCTGCTGAATGGATGGAAGTTTGGGGGAGGCAGAGCTGAATTCAGTAGGGCCTTGGGAGGGAGCATGCTGAGGGATGTGTGGTCCGATGGGAGTGTGGGGGGAAGCTGTGTCAAGGACAGATAAGGGCCTTCTGAACCCCCAGGTCCTGGTTCCCTCACCTGAGGCCAAGAATTAGGGTAGAGAGTAACGGTGACAGCTCACATTTACTCAGCACCATCTAGGGCTAATCACATTCTATTCATGATTTCATTTAATCTCCCAGTACCTTCTGAAGAGGATGCTATCTCCCAATTTTACACTTCAAGGATCTGATGCTCAGAGAGGGTAAGCAGCTTGTCCAGGGTCACACAGTGACGAACATAGAACCACACGTGAGCCCCTGGCCAGCCCTTAGGAATGACGCTGCACTGCAGTGGGTTTGGGAGGAAGCTTGGAAAGGACGGTTCTGGCCTGAGCCCTGCAGCCATTGGGATTGAATAGGACCCCAGAAAGTGGCTTTACTGGGTCGGGAATTTAAACAGCTCTTAAAGAAAAGAGTTCTTTCTATAGAGATGCCATCTTAAGCTGATCTTTAAGGGCCAAGTGCCAGTGCTGAGAACTCAGGGTGAGGCCCTCTGGTCCTGCCCAGGAACACCGAGAATGGGACCCCTTTGCCTTTCTGGGGATGGAGCTCAATAGCTCATAGAGTACAAGTACCTGAGGACTCATCAGCTCAGCTTCTCATCAGTGTAGGAGGCAGGAATCACCCAGCTGTCTGTGGGGCTGTGCTCCATAGCTGCCGTGAGGAGGGTGGTATCAGGAATGGCACCCCAGATGTTTGGCCCCAGTGACCAGGTGATGGTAGTGCCATTGGCTGAAATGGGGTGACCTTATGGGGTGCATGTCTGGGCTAAAGGTAGGGAGGAATCAGAATCAGGAACTCTATTCTGGACCCCAGTTGGGGAGACTTCATCTGCCCTGGGAACTCTTCCTTCCACAGGCATCTCTGTGGTGGGCTTGTGGTGTGCTCCAGTGGCTTCAGACTTTGGGCAACTTTCTTAGGGCCCAGCTCTCATCTGTCCCTTGAGCATGCCATACTCGTGAGCTGGCAGTTAAGAGCCAGGCATTCAAATCCCAGCTCAGCCTCTTAGCAGCTGTGTGACTCTGAGGCCAAGATACTAAATCCTTGCCCTCTCTGGGCTTGTTTCCTAATCTGCAAAGTGAATCTACCTTGCTGTGGTGCTGAGGCTCTGAGATGAAGCCCTTAGGCCAGGGCCTGGCTCATCCCAGGGATTTCGTGCCACAGACCCTATGTACATGGTGATATCCACATCACAGTGTACCCAGACGCTGGGCAGATTTTGATTAGGAAGGATTTCTGAAGGGTCTGTTCAGCTTCTTTGAAGTAAGTGCTGCAAAAATTCTGGGTTGAGCAGAAGTAATCATTACTCACAGGGAAATGCAAATATTTTTATGAATATCTTATGAAAAATTGGGGAATTTTTTCTGAGCAAATAGTCCTGTTTATTTCTCCAACAAAATAGCCACAGTTGTGCTGCAGGGGCTGACCTTCTCCTGCCAGGGGCCTTGCTCAGGGGTCGCTCACCTCCCTTCCCCCCACTTTCTCTTCTCCTTTAACCCAGAGCAAATATACTGAAGACAAAAGTGACCAAATTTAGGCTTTGCCAAAAAAAGAGGATTACTCTTGAAGGGAAAAGTCAATTTTTGTGGCCAGACTTTCTCAACTGTGAAAACCAGTGTGGGGAAAAGCATAGTAAGCACAAAAGTCCATTTAAAAAATTATTTTCCTTGGAAAGGGTGTTTTAAAGAAGGTCAGTAGTGTTTGCAAGAGGGCCGGGGTCTGCTTTCTCTTGAAGAAAATGTCCTAAGGAGACAAGTAGTGGGGGAAGGGAAGGCGGGGCCTGGGGTGTGTGCAGGAGGCCTTGCAATTGGTTTAGTGCCCACCCCATTCCAGGCACAGTACAAGGGCTTTAAGCACATTCTCGAATCCACCCTTGCAAAGGGCATTTGGTTACTATGCCAGTAGGGAAACTGTGGCTCAGAGAGATTGGGGAAGTGGCCTGTGGTCACCCAGCTTGTGGATGGAGGAGTCAGCAGTCCAACCCTGCCTGTCTGGTGTGAACCCTGCTCTTTCTTCCCATGCCAAACTAGAAGAAGAAGGAGCTCCTGGCCAGGGTCAGGATAACCGAGACACACCCAGGGCAAGGGCTGGGAGGCCGTGTGTGTCCTACCCCTCTCAGGGAAGCTGGCTGTATTCCCATTTTCAGGGAGAAAAATGGAGGCTCAAAGAAGCCCTCTGTGTGCGGTATGGCTCTGAGTCTATTTGGGAACCATCTCTTCCCTCTGGCCCTGACTGCTTATCTGTTTATCCATTCATCACAGATTGAATGAGTGTTGACCGGGTCCAGGCACCATTCTAGGTCCTGGGAGACAGCAAGGAACCAGCAAAGAGCCCTGCCCAGCCTGGTCAGGTCTACATTCCGGTAGTAGGTGGGGCAAAGGCAGCAAGGTGCAGGGGCAGGGGAGCTCAGTAAGCCCTGCAGAAGGCCTCATGGTGAGTGCAGGGGTGCGCAGTGGCAATCAAACATTAAAAGACAGAGGGGTCAGAGGGTGGAGCCACAGGTGGGGCCCACTGTGCTATTAGGAAGGATGATCCAAGAGTTTTACTTCGGAGGAATGGAAATGTTTTGGAGCTGAATCAAGGTGGTGGAAGCACAGCACTGCAAATGCACCAAATGCTGCTGAACTCTAATGCAGTTAATTTTGTGTTATATGAATTTCACTTCAATAAATTATTTTTTAAAAAAGATTCAGCCTCATAAACAAGTGAGAACTCTGCAGGAACCTAAAAGAGGTGAATGTGTTAACCCTGAGGCTGTTTGGCCCCAAGGAGAAGGAAGAGGCCTCCAGACAGAGGGAACAGCCAGAGCCCAGGAAGACAGGCTGTGCCAGGCGGGGCCAAATGCAGCTGCTGCCTGTTTTTGTAAATAAAGTTTTATTGGAACGCTGCCATGCCAATGTGTTTATATTTTGTCTGCGTGACCCAGAGACCCTGTCTGGTCCTTTACAGAAAACAATGGACTGACTTCTGAGCTAGAGCAAAGTCCTCAGGAGAAGAGTGTGGTTGGAATGGAGTGAAGGCAAGGGGGAGGGGGTGATGTCAGAGAGAATGGGGCCAAATCATGGGCCCCCTCAAGACTTCCTGTGGGAGTGTTGGGACAGACGCTAACATCAGACAGGTGGGGAAGGTGTGGGAGGTTCAGGGGAAGTTGCTCCTCTGTGTGTTTGGGGTGGGGGGCATAGTAGGGTAGACACTGAATTTAAGAGTCAGAGAAGACCTAGACTTGAGACCTTGCTTTGTCCCTTGCTAGCTCTGTCTTCAGTTCTCCCATCCACACATATCCTGGTGGTGGTGATGGTGATGATGGTGGTGATGCTGATGGTGGCAATGGCTAGATTTAGTGGCACCTGCACTGTGCTAGGTACTTTGCATGAGTGGTGCTATTCTTAACACAGCAATGCAAAGTGGGTAGCAGTGTCTTTGTGTGCAGGAGAAAACACTTGAGTGACTTAACTAAGCCCACTCAGCTGGTTATGTGGTGCAGTAACATTCCCTTGTATTGCAGTGGAGAGGCTGTGGGGCAGTGGATGTGAAGGCCCTGGTGAACACTGCATCTGTCACTTGAGGCATCCTGTGGTGGGAGGTGGCTCAGCATCAGCTCTGCCCTCACCATGTGGGTTTCCTGGGAGGGACTGTCCCCAGCCTCTCCGCCTCCTCCAGGCCACACCATAGTGCTTCTCTCTCAGGCTCAGAGTACTGAGGAGGTCCTGTCTCACATCCCCATGGTGAGCAGCTCCTGGGCCTGCTGTTGGTTTTGGTTTTCCTCATTTGAGGTTGTGGGATCCTTCTGGATGTGGCTGAGGTTTTTCTGCTCTAGAAACCCCAACTGTGGTGTGGCCTTAAGGTGGGGCCTGGAGGTGGTGGAACCTGCCCACAGACCACAGGCTCCTCATGCCCTGTGCTGCCCCACACGCCTCACACTGTCCAACTGGGATGTTTCAGGCTCTTGTAGTTGAGAACTGTGGCACCAGTGGAACTTCCTGGGGCCAGTAGAACTGTGTGTATTTGCTCTTCGCATCTGATCCTATAGAGGGTAGAGCTGCTGGGGACCTGGGGTGCCCCTACACTCTGCCCACCCTCCAGCTGGAGTACTCTGGGGTAATGCAAGGCCCGGATTAAGCAGCCAGGCGACTGCCAGGGTCTGGAGAGGGCTCTAGCCCCTCCTTTCTTCCCTCCTCCTCCTTCTTGCCTTACTGAGTTTTGGCAGGTTGCTTCCTGGCCTGGCTGTGCCCACATCAGAGTGTCAGCCTTGTGAATGGAGCCTGGGTCTGTATCCTGCCTGACTTGGGTCAGGCACTCCTAGGTCTCTGAAGTGGTTCTCCTTATGTAAAAAGGGTCAGTCCCTATCATGTGGCGAAGCTGCTGGTGGTATAAGGTTGAAGTATGCACCCTTGCACAGGGAGGGGCTCTGTGCCCCTCAAGACTGTGCCCCTTCCCTCTCTCGCTCACCCCCTGGGGCCCTGTGCCCATCTAGGAAGGCATTGAACACATGTGACACCAGGGCCACAGCTCCTGGTGTCTTCTGCCTTGAGGAGCAATGGGCCCAGGCCACCCAGAGTCACTGTACAAGTTCCACTTTGGGAGGTTCAGGGCCACAGGTGTCTTCAGTGGCCCCTTGTGTTATGAACACTTCAGTCAAAGGATGGTTATGGGGGAGTGGTCTCCTCCCAGCTCGAGCAGGCTGGGGCAAGTGTGGCAGTGTGGCAGTGGAGGGACCAAGGGTTGGGGAGGATGGAGGCTGAAATCCCCTTGATTCCAGGGAGCATCCAGGAAGGCCTTGTAAGAGAGGTGCATAAGGCAGGGGCGAGGCTAAGCACTGGGTGTTTCCAGAAGGTGAGAGCCATAGGACAGAGCGAGGCGCTGGCTTGTTAAATGCACCCCCACCTCCACCCAGCACACACAGTGGGCTTCCTCGCCATTTTCACCTATGGGGATCTTAAAGAAAGATTTAACAAAAAAGCTTCGGTGCACTCTCTTGGCACAACCCTCCTGGATCCCAAAAAAGGAAACTGAGGCCAGAGGGGAGGTACTTTCTCCTACCCACCGCTCCACACATGGGGCCTGTCTCCCTTTCACAGTGGGTGCCCGATGCACTATGCTGCCAAGTGCCCTGCAGCCACCTCAAGTACACTGGGCTGGAGGCAGGTCGCTTCTGAAAAGGCTTGAGTCACCAGGTGACGCCACCCCCTGATCCAGTTCAGTAATTGAGGCTTGATTGGGGCTGGATGAAAAGAGATTTTGAATCAGTAAAAGGCTGCACACCTCCCTCGTCAGTTTTGGGGAGGAACTCTGGTGGTGACCACAGTGGCAGAGCCAGATGGATGGGGAAGAAATGTAAGGGGTGAGGCAGGCAGGGGCTGGAGGCGATGGACCCAGGAGTGTCTCATCCCCATCCCCATCAGAACACCTGCCTCCTCCACTTTTCCTGGGCCAGACCTGACTCTGAGAACACCCACAGCCTCCCTGTGGTCATATTTCTGGAAAACGAGCCCTGCTGGCAGCACAGTGGAAGCTGAGTCCTAAAAGCTCATTTGGGTGAAAAAGAACTGAACAGATTCTTTAGCCCCACAAGCGTCACAGGCAGAACTGTAACACTGCCTTCTGCTCTACAGGCCCAGGTGCGTCATCAGCCTTTTATGGCTGGGAACGCAGTGGAGTGATCCTAACACATATCGTCCCTAGGACTCCTGAGGGCCTCCCAGACTGTGATTAAAATGCTTTGAGAGCAGCTTCTCCAATGTTCATGGCTCCCCCGTCCCTGGGCCCAAATGAGTATCTAAAGACCTGCCTCACACGTAATTTGGGTTTCTAACTATTGTGGTCCCTCAAATTAGCATAATACTGACCTTTCTAAGTCATGTGCCATTCCATAGGAGGAGTCCTGCTGTGAAGTGCTGGGGTCTCTGTCACATGCCCTCTCCACCCTGTGTCCTTGTGCCTTTACTAGCCAGCAATGCCCCACACTATTCTGGAAGGGGGCAGCTGTTTCTGTGGCTTTACTCCTGCTGTCTCTGGCCATGCCTGGCCCTACCCAAGGGGTTCCTGCTCTGAACTGAGAGCTCTGGTGTCTGCTGGTCTCTGCCTCCACCCTGTATGCCGCCCTCTTCATCAGAGAGGGACCAGACTAGATGGTTTCAGACTCTAGACTGGCCCATGACATGTAGCCTGGATAGAAAAGATGAGGTGGTTAATCAGAATCAGGATTCTGGAAGATGGGTATTGAGCAGAACTGAAGGGTCCTGAGGTCTTAGTGGTGTCCACGCATGCAACACGATTTTGACACTACCCTGAATTAGCAGATTTCAGGGACAAAGAGCATAGTCCTCGTGAGACTGCCCTTACTCCAGACAACAGACACCAGTTTGGGGGTCCCCAGGCCACTGGCACTGCAGACAACGGCTATAAATCCAGGAATTCCCCTGAACCTCTCAGGTTTGATAATTTGGTAGAATTTGCACAGAACTCAGGAGAGCACTGTCTTACAGTTTTATTGTAGTAAAAGGATACCAGTCTAAACCTGCAAAAGGGAGAAACACACAAGGCTGAGAGATGCGAAGCTGCCACAAACGGGCCGCCTCCAGCACACAGATGTGTGATCACTGACCAGGAGGTTCCTGCAGGCCTCTGTGTCCAGAGTTTTTATTGGAATTGCATTCTATAGGCATGATTGGTTGAATTGTTGGTCACAGGGTTGACCTGGCTCTCCAGCTCTTTCCCCACTCTAAAAATCAGAGTGATATTATGTGGCTTGAAGCCCCAGCTTTCTGATTTTTTTGGTCTTTGTGGCATGGCCTGACCCCATCCTGACACTTCTTGTTAGTGTAAACTCAGGTGTGGTTCCAAGGGCCCACTGTGAATACAAAAGACCCTCCTACCACTCAAAAAATTCCAAACACTTGGAGATTATCTTCTAGGAACCAGGGACAAAGGGAAGCAGATTTGTCATTGTACAATCTGACAGTGGTCAGCTGGGGCCTACGCAAAGGAGTGAGTGTGGTGTGGTCTGTGGCGAGGCCAAGCATCTGTCCCAGAGGAGTGTGGCCTGAGGGAAACATCCCCCTGCTTCAAGCCCACAGAGCAACATCTGTGGATCCTGGCATTCCCATCCCCAGAGATGATTCTCTCCTCTGGGAAGTGTAAACAATAAAAGTCTAAAGGCCATCATAATGCAAAAGGGTACCTAGTAGGCTGTGGTGCCTGCAGAGATGATAGGTGTGAGGTTTGGGGTAAGTACTGCCCACTTACTGGAGAGCCAGGCAGGGTCTGGGGGCTGGGCAGTGGTCCTGAGGCCAGAGGCTGTCTCACTAACCTGGGCCCGTCAAGGCCACAGCAAGCATTGCCCTCTCAGCAGTGTCCTCAGGCTTACTAGGACAGGAGGGTTCTCGTATGATTTGCCCTCCTGCGCCTGCTGGACGCCTGCCCCGCATCTTGCTATGAGAAGAGTGCTTGACTCAAGCCAGGCAGCACTCAATGACCTCGCTAGGATGGGAGCCCGGGATCACTTGTCCAGACCTCTTATGCTTTTTTCAGTTCCTTTTTAGAAAATGTAGGCAGGGCAGAAATAACAAATCAGAGAGAGAAATGTCAAAGTGGTCCCATCATTTCCCATGTGATATTCCGGGGCTTTCTCTTAATTTCGAGCAGTGGTTCTGAAAGTGAGATGTGTCAGAATCACCTGGTCTAGAGAGTGAGGGTGGAGCTCAAGGATTTGCATTTTTAACACGTTTCCCAGTGATGCTGCTGGTCCAAGGACCACACCAAGGACCACTGATTTGAGGCCAAGGATGCTCTTTGCAACAAACCCATGCAGCCTTCCTCAGCTTCCACCAAGTGATCCATCTCCAATCAATTGCTCATTTGTCACCAGCGAGGAAAAACACGTTAGACGAGGATTCAGAGCCCCTGTGTGCTGGTTCAGTTTGTGACATGAACTGCCTGAGTGATTTGAGGCGAGGTTCTTGCCTTTCTGAGACTATTTCCCCATCTGTCAAATGGGCTTCATAATAGAACCTACCTTACTGGGCTACTGTGAGGATTAAATGAGATGACAAGTTAACAGTACACATTTCCCCTTAACTCCAGGGATACAAGAAAGACCCTGTGAGTGGTCTGGGATCAGTTGTTTTGCAAAGGTCTGCCCCTTCCTCCTGGGGATGAGGATGGATATTGAAGCCCTTGGGCACAAAGGAGTTCATTAAATTAGACTGGTCTCTGTGGTTGCTAGTTTTGTCAGCACCCCTTGGAGGAGGGGGCTGTGCTGGTAGCTCTACACACTGTGCTAGTCCTGGGGTGCAGGGAGGCTGGGGGATTCCTAATGCTCTGAGCCTAGTCACTGGACCCCAGCCTCACTCCACTAGATGACGAGGCTCTCCTAGAGCTCAGATTGTCCCCAGTGTCCTCCCCAGAAGTCCAGTGCCTCACCCCCCAGGCTTCTCCTTCCCGTTCCCTGTGGCAGCTCAGCTCTGTGTCTGCCTTCAAAGCTCAAACACACCCTCAGAAACAACAAAGGCAGTGAGAATGAGAGACAGTATGCCAATTTCTTCCCCCACAATGACAGGCTCTTTTCCCATGGCAGCATTTTGGGGGTAGTGATCCTTTTATTTTCCTTGGGGGCAGCCACAGGCACAAAAGAAACTCCAGTTGGCCTCTCAGTAGCTCACCCTATTATAAGTGCTTGGCCCAAGCTTAAGAGGTGGCAACTATTTATTATTACTGAGGTCCCCCATCCCGAGGTCTGCACTTGGTTTCTGCCGGGATGCGCCTCCTGCTGGGGGCTGGCCCCTCTTTGTGACCTTTCTCCCTCCTCCTACCCTGCCACCCTCTTCCCACTGTCCCCAGCCTGGCAGGAGGATGCCTGCACGAGGCCCTTGCTGGCACCCCAAGAGGCCATGGGGCTGGAGACAGCAGAAATGGAAAGGTTGGCATTTGATAAGCAATTGTTCTTCCTCAAGCCTGTGCCTTCCCAGGGCCAGTGGGAGCCTGAAGTCATGAGTTGGGGGACACCTGCACCTTCCTGTTGCCCATCTTTCTCCAGGTTTTGCCTCATGCTTCTTCCTGCTTAAGGCGAGAGACCTGCTGCCTTGGTCCTTGGGTGCCTTTCCTGGAACCCCTGCTGCTTGGCCCTACCTCATGGCCCCTTCCTATCTCCAGCAGGGACCCTCCTGATGGCCTGACCTTGGTCCCATCCTCCATGCAGCTCCTAGTCCGCCTGGCTACAGCCTTTGCTCTTTGATGCATGGGTTGAGCTGGACGTCCATGGGGCAGGGACCACATCATCTTAACTCACTTCTTTCCTGGAAGGTAAACCCTGAGCCTAGTGGATCCGTTGGTAAAGCAAATAAAGCCCAAGGCCCCTGAAGACAGGGATGACTTCCAGCCAGTTCCCGGTGGGCAGAGATGCTGCTCCTGTTTGGGCGTGTGGCTCATTCACTGGCCCTCATAATCCCTGGGCCTCAGCTTTCCCACCTGTGAATGGGACCAGTGCTACCTGGATGAGAATCAGGTGCACAGTACCTGGGTCAGTGCCAGCCCAGTAAGCTGGCACGAGGAGGGAGGGAGGCTGTCATTTACTCCTGTGAGCATTCCTGCCTTAAACCACTCAGCTAGGAAACCTACACATTGCTGACTGTGACATGTTACCTGGTAACATGGATAGATTTTGTGTAAAATTGCCGGTCAACAATGTGTTAACTAACATAGCAGCTGTTCCTGATTCATTTCTCCCAGTCTCAATTCCCACTTGTCCCATATTCAGCCTATTTTATTCTTTCTCCCCTCTTCATCTCTCAGCTGTTTATAATATAACATCTAGCCCCTAACATCTTAACGCATAGTTGACTGGCAGTTTTACACAGAAACTGTGTGTGTTACTAGGTAACTCGTGACTGGTCAGCAATGTGTTAATGAAAACCTGCAATTTTGGGGGGCATCACTTCAGCTGCACTTCCCTCAGCCCCCAGGAGCAGGTCCAGCCTGAGCTGGGAGACGGCTGTGGGACAGATGGGATGGGGCATTGGAGAATGAACGGGGCAGGTGGAGGAAGGGCCAGGAAAGGCCATTCCTGGCAGGGAGACCCACCCCTACAGGGTGATGATGTGTACTGGGGTCAGAGGTCAGAGGGGCTGTCAGGTGGCCAGCAGTAAAGCATGACATTTGCACCCACTTGGCAGGTACCATTTGAACATCCACTGTGGGCCAAGGAGAGAGTCACAGGGAGCAAAGACTCTCAGGTCCCTGCCACCATGGACGGGTTTGCTGTCAGTGCAGGAGAGACTGATGACAGGTGTGGAAACAGGCTGATCTCAGGTGGTGATGAGAGCTAGGGCTGGGATCTAGCAGTCACTTCTCATGTAGAGGCTGAAACAGTCAGTGAGAAGGTGTTGGGAGAATGAAGAAATGAATCTGTGGGCTGATGTGTGTGTGTGTGAGAGAGAGACAGGCAGACTCACCAGAGCTTCCCAAATATTTCCACAGTATGGGAGAAGGTGGAGAATGGGCCAATTCAGCTGCTGAGGTCAGAGAAAGCCTACTGTAGGACAGCAGTGTTTAGACTAAGATGAGAAGCATGGTGAGAAATGTTCAGGAAAGTGAGAGAAGAGGCTCCTGGCAGGGAGAACAGCAAGTACAAAGGCCCTCAGAGCAACAGCAGGGAGGGAAGTACAGCTGGGGAGAAGAGGACCAAATAGCTGATGGCCTTGAACGTGGTCAAGAACAGGCTGGGGTAGCAGGTGGTCAGGCCTGGGAACTAGGGCCTGGCTAGGCCCTGGGCAGGAAGGAGGTGGGAGATGGTCACCTCTGCCTTGTATAGGCCTGACACCCATCCTGAGTGGGGAGGTGAGCCTAGGGCAACTGGGGCCAGGGGGGCAGACACAGGAGGAAATTCTGCAGCAGCATGGCTGGGCCTGGCCTCTTCTCAGGATACAGAGAAACAATCAAGTCCCACTGAAATAATAAACATTATTAACACTCCAGTTATCAAATATGCAATTTAAGAGCCCAACAGCACACTTAGGAGCCAAATGTCTGTCTGGAAGTGGTGACCTCTTTGAGGCAGGTTTTATTTATTATTAAGAAGTGAAACTTTGCCCCAGCCCAGCCCCTCTGTGTTATGGAGGGCCCGGCCTATTTCATAATAAGTTTTAGAGGCACTGAGGCCAGAGGTGGGTGGGGAGGCCATTCTGGGCTCCTGCTGGCATTTAGGGGGGACACTGCTGGGCATATCCCTCTATTAGTTTCCCACTACTGCTGTAAGAAATTGTCACAAGTTAAGTGGATTAAAACATCACAAAATCGTGCTATTCTGGAGGTCCAAAGTCTGACACCATCTCACTGAGTTGAAGTCAGAGTGTCTGCAGGGCTGCATTCCTCCTGGAGGCTCTAGGGGAGAATGTTCTCTTGCTTCCCACCTTGGAGAGGCTCTCTGCATTCCTTGGCATGCAGCCCCCTTCCTTCTTCAGAGCCAGCCATGGCAGGCCACAGCTCACATCAGTCCCTGTCTGCTCTTCCTCCTTCCACACGGAAGGGCCCCGATGGTTAAGTGGGCCCACCCAGATGATCCAGGAAAATTGTTCCTATCATTGTCCATAATTCCATCTACAACTTTAAGCTCATTTGCCCGATAACCTAACATGGTCACAGGTTCTGGGGATTAGAATGTGGGCGTCTTTGGGGAACATTATGCTGCCCACTGTAGTTCCCCTGCCCTGTTCTGGAAGTGGAGGAAGAAGGAATTAGGAGGAAAGAAGCCCTGGGCAGTGGCTGAAGAGTCTGCACCCTGCCCTGGGCCCCCCCTCAAAGTGGCTCACCCTCCCCTCTTCCAGCACTCCTACAGCTGACCACCTGCTGACATATCTCCCCCCCACCCCTATTCTTCTCCTAAGTGTGGATCAAAATGGTCATTAAATAAAGCAGAGTTTCTCTACATCCTGACTACTGACAGTTGAGAGCCAACCCTTCTTTGTCTGGCAGGTCATCTTGTGCCCTGGCCTGGACCTACTAGCTACAAGTAGCACCTCTCCATCCTAATTGTGACCAGTAAAAATGTCTCCAGACATTGCCAGGTGTTCCCTGGGTGATAGATGCCAGGGTTGAGAAGCGCTGGAGTAAAGCCTTAGTGTCTATCCTCCCTGCTATATCCCAGCACCTACCACTAAGTAAATACTCAGCACATACTGGTGGAATGAATGAATCTGTGTTAATCTTTCTCAAATCAATAAATAAATCATGCACATGTAGAAACCAGGAGTCTATTTTATATTCACACATGTGAAAATGGTTAAACTGGTAAATTTTATGTATGTTTTGTCATCCACAAAAAAGGATGCTTTATGCCTGCCAGGTCTGAGAATGAGCAGTGAGGGACCAGCCAGGTTCTAAGGGGTCTTGCAGGCCTCACAGGCTCTGAGTCACGGGCTGAGAGCATCCTACCCTGCTAGCCTGAGCATTAGGCTGACCTCTACAGAGGGTGGCCCTTCCCTGATAGGTGCACTTGTGGACTACAGGTTGCCTAAATGAGGGCCCCAGCTGGGTGGGGACAGGCTCATCTGCAGGCCACATGTCTGATCCACAGGGCAGCTGCTGTCCAACTCCAGCTGATTCCTGCATGTGGGATGCCCGGTGGTGGGAGGGAAGTGCAAAATCTGGATTTCCTTGTGAACCTCCTAATGTTCAAATGTTGGCAACCGGTTCAGTGAACAAGCAAGCAGACAAGCCACATGTGGGTCAAACTGACCACTCTGCCGGCCTCCAGTCTGGTCTATGGTTTTCCTAGGAGCTCACCGGGGTGGGCCCACCTATAGCCCCATCCCTGTTTCAGTACTGCGTGCTCTGTCACTTTTGAGGTCAGATGCCAGCTTTCTCTTTGATCCTCTGAGCATTTCTCTTGTATTCGGTGGATCCAAAAGAGAGGTTTAGGAAACAGAACAGCCAGGGTAAGGCGTAGAGTCTGGATTCCATCCTGCCACTCATGAGCTATAGGGTCATAGACCTTATATGATTTGCTGCTTTCTTCCCCATGCCTCAGTTTCCTCATCTGTCAAGTGGGAGTATAAGAGTTCCCATCTTGTAGGGAGAGGAGGATGGATGCTGCAGGAAGGTGCAGGTGAGGGGCTTGGCTCAAGGCAGGGCTACAGGAGGGCTTGTCAGTGTGCAAATGTGTGTGTTAACCCTAGCTGGAGAAAGGAGTGAGGATGGATTCTGACTGGCCACCCGCCAGTGAGTTGTGCACCCTCAAGATGTCTGTTTCTTTGTCTGTGATTTGGGCCCAGTGAAGTCTTTCTCAAAGAGTCATTCTAGGATTAAATGAGGTCATGTTCAAGTGGTGCCTCGCCTGGCGGGTGCCCAATGTACATTCATTCTACACCTTAGAGTTTGAGGCCTTTGCCATCTGCAGAGACTTGAGAGGAGGGGGCTGGTGAGGACAGAATGAGCAGAGGACAGAGAAAGGGATCCAGTCTTCTTCCTTCTCCCATCAGCTCCCTCTCCTGCTTCTTGGTCACCAGGAGCGGGGTCCTGGTCCCACCCTCAGAGGTGAGCCTACTTGCTCACAAGGGCTACAAGCTCAGCTTTCACCAGTTCTGCACAGATGACAGTTAAGAATCCCTGGATCTGCCTGCATGCCATCTCGTGTCCCTGCTTTCAGCCCTGTTAGGAAGGGCTGACTGTCCCCACTTCACTGCTGAGGATGCAGACAGGGCAGGGAGCTTGCTCAGGCTTGCACAGACTGCAGGGTAGGGCACAGGGCCGAAAGCAAGGTGGGGAGCTGGCTGGACTGGCCTGGGGAGGCCTGATCCCAGATGTACCCATCACCCCTGCGTTTGCTAGTGCCAATGAGGGGTCTTGTCCTGCCCAGGCCCATCCTGGGAGAGTTAGAGACCGGTGGGGGCTGCACAGCCACCTAGAACAGGGAGCAGGCTGAGTGGGCCTAGGCCCCGCCCAGGATCATGAATATGGGTAAAGACTTAAAATCTTGAGATACTGGAAGGCCCAAAGGGCTATGTGACTATTGGCGAGTCCCTGACACATGGTAGCTAAGGACCATTTTGGGGGCTGGCATGGGTGATGGCCACATAGCACAGAGACAACCCCAGGTCCAAGGACTAAGCACTACTGGGCTCAGGGACACTCAGGCACAAAGTTGACCCACTGCTGTTTGCACGCCCGAGTGCTCTGCTGTCTGCCCACCATCCATGGGAGGACGGGGCACCTGCACTCACACGTCACTCGGCTCCACACGCCCTTACTCAATGTGTGCCCATTCCGCGTGCACATCCACTGTGTGTGTGCTCCATGTGCTCACTGCACAGCATGTCCTTTGGGCGTGTTCTTGAGCATCACAGAGGACAGGGGCAGGATGAGCCCTCCTGAAGTCCTTCCTGCCAGCCCTGAGAAATGCATCCTCCAAGAATCTGGGGTCACGAGGAGGGAGGAGTTACCCAAGATGAGTGAAAACAGAAGTCTGTGTCCCCCAACATCTGGCCTCCAGTTGGGAAAGGGGACTTTCCACAGGAAACAAAAGGACAAGTGAGGGTTGAAGGGCTTACTAAGGTACGGCTGGTGCTGCCATAGGGAACGCTGTGGTTTGGCCTGGGGGCTGGAGACCTGGCACCATGAGGGCTGCATTGCAGTGAGAAATGGTATGTGGAGAGCAGCAGGGGTGCCCAGTGTGGGTGGGGCTGGGGGAGCCCAGGACATGTTGCTGTGTGTTGTGGCAGCGTGCAGTGCTGTGTAGGGTACTCTCAGGTTTTGGGGCCAGTGGGGAGGAAATGTGTGTCTTGGGCCCTCCCCACTCTCTCCCAGCCCAGGAGGCTTGTGGACAGGCTCACTGGGGAGTGGCACAGCCCTGGAACCTGGGCCAGCACCACCAGCAGTTCAGCCCACATCTTTTTCCCCATCTCTGCAGGGGGCGGAGGAAAGCGCAAAGGGAAAAGCAAGAAGTGGAAGGAAATCCTGAAGTTCCCTCACATTAGCCAGTGTGAAGACCTCCGGAGGACCATAGGTAAGCTGTCACCCCTGGTGAGTGCAGAGCTGGTTCACTGTGGAGCCTTCTGGGCTGTGAGTCAAATAGCAGTCATTTGACACAGTAGTGCACTCCAGGCAGGCTCTCCGGGCTGACACCTCTGCTGATTGATGTAGAAAAATAACCAGCCCTCGCTGAATACTTGGTGTGTGCTGGGCAGATTATCTTCTCCTAGTTACCCTTTGAGAAGGGCGCTGTTATTTTACTCTATTTTTGAGATGGGGAAACTAAGGCACAGAGTGGTTCTGTAACTGGCCAAAGTTACACAGCTTATGGGTCAGGCCAACGCCAGTGGGTCAGGCTAATGCCAAGCCCCACTCTCTACACTTCCGTCCTAGAAACTGGGGGTTCTGCCCTTGAGAAGCAGACCCAGGTTTGGGAGCTGGAAGGGGGATGGTGAGCATCAGGGCTCCCCTTCTCCCTCACTGGGGGAATCTCCAGCACCCCTCACCCAGGAGCCATCCATCTCGGTGGCACAGCCGGGTCCCCTTATCTAGCATCCGTACACCAGGCACCTCCCACGGCAGCAGGGGGCTTGTCTTCCACTGGTATCTGGCACAGCCAAAGATACCGGTGTGTCTGCTTCAGCCCACTCAGGACGTGGCTGTGGGGAGGAGGCTGGGGTGACTGGGCGAGGCTCCTGGGGGTAGGTATGCTAGGGGTCCTCTGTTCTGGGTGGCACTGGCCCTTCTCCCCTGTGTGCCTCTTCTGCTCGTTACTGTTGGAGTCAGGACAGGCTGGGCATGTCCTTGAAGACTCTGATCCATGAAGACAGGATATAGGGTTCTCTGTTCCCCAGAACTCCATAGGCCCAGCTGTTCTGGGGACTTCTCTCCAGGGCTTTGGGTGAGCTGTCCTGTCCTTGTCATGGAATATGAAGCCACTTGTGGCTGTTGTGTTTAGCTTTCCTGAGTGGCTTCTCCATGTGGCCAGGCTGGGGTGGGACTTATCGGCCATCACAGCCTTGCTCAGTCCTGGCCCTGGCCGCTTGGTCCACCCCAGATCCTCTGGGAGCTCTGGCAGGGCAGGTGGCAGCGGTTTACCCTGTACACCCCATGGTGGCCTGTGTGGAAGACTCACCTCCCTGGTGTTTGTGAAAGGAAGCACAGCCACCTGTGCCCCACCCATCTATGGTGGATGTGAGTTGGCAAAGAAAGTGCTGGGTGCTGGAGGACAGGGAGAACACCCCAAAGGTCCTCCTCTGTCCTTAGAATCTGTTGGATGAGTCCGCATGGAGTGGGACTGTGGGGTCAGGGACTCTCAATCCAGCCAGACTGGGGTCCAAGGCTCACCCTCTCTACTGGCCACGTGACAATTTACTAAATCTCGCTGAGCCTCAGTTTCCCCCTGGCTTATAGGAGGAGCACAGTAGGTGTTAGCTGGATGCAGGAATGAAAGGAAGCCTGAAGGAGGAGGTGTGAGTTAGCGAACGCTGCACTTTAGGGGGTGTTTCCCGTAAATACAAGCGCACGGAGAGTACCGTATAGAATGTCCAGATTAGATAAACCTTAGTAGTTTACTTTGATTCACGTGTTTCTTTAAAATTTAAAATAGGAAAATAGGTTATATAGGACTTCCAGTTCCAGACAAGAGGGAGTAGATGTTTTGTTCCCTGTCATTCCCACTGAGGACAGAAACCCTGGACATTATGTATAAAACAAACACAAGGAGATTCTGAAGGCTGAAGAAAAGAAAGCAGCCTGGCTGGGGACTTCAGAACAAGAGGATGACAGCACAGTGAGCTCCCTCGGTTTCCTTTTCTCCTCTCTTGTATCCTAGAGTAGATGCTGGGGAAACTCAGCAGATCGTAAAAAAATCCCTTTGGGGGGGGGGGGGGGGGGGGGGGGGGGGGGGGGGGGGGGGGGGGGGGGGGGGGGGGGGGGGGGGGGGGGGGGGGGGGGGGGGGGGGGGGGGGGGCGGGGGGGGGGCGGGGG
>CAUYPK010106808.1:0-16509 GCA_963574355.1 Loris lydekkerianus
GCGGGACTAATTCAGCAGGGACATAGGATAGGAAGGGAAAGAGTTGGGGGGGTGGGACCAAGATACACGAAAAACCAGGAGCAAGACAGGATTCTGATCAAACTCCCCCGAACTTTATTTTTTAACAGCCATATAAACACAAGCAGAGGGGGGAGGTGTGCTCAGAGGTATGAGGGGGTGGGGAATTCCAGGAGCAGGTGTGATGTATTTTGTGTCTGGAATCAAGTTCCTGGAGCCAAGGGTAACAATGCCTTACTCCTCCTTAAATGCTTTCCAGCTGTGACTATTCCTGTTAAAACGGCTATGGATATTCCTGATAAGCTTAAACCAGCTATGAATATTCCTGATAAGCTTAAACTCAGGTTTTCGGCTCCTGGCAGGATAGAGGTGGTGGATAAAGGGGGAAATGCTTAGTTTACTTGTTTACCGGGATGAATTAAGACATCGTTCTAAATCTGAGCTAAGGTTTCCAATGGAAAGTTATATGTGTCATGGAAGTGGATGAGAGGTACCCAGAGGAAAGGCAAGACGGTAAGATATATGTCAGATTCCTAAAAAGAGAAAAATAAATATTATTGGGTCAAGATTCTATGAAGGTTTTTTTTTTTTTTTTTTTCCTCAGAAGTTGGTCATTAGTATTTAAGATATCAGGAAGGGTGTAACCTTGGGTACTGATGGCAGGTTCAGGGCAGCACGTGGGTGGAGGTGGAAGGGAGACGGGGTGAAGAAAACTGAGGTTTTAAGTTACTGCATACAGGGGTTGTCTTGGTGGACATTAATCTTATCTGGAATAATGGTCTAATATATTTCATTTTCACAGATAGTCCAAGACATTTGCTTCTGAATATTTATATTATATTCAGTTATTTAGTCATCAAACATTATGAGATGCTTATGCTAAAAGTGGTTCAAAGAATATTTAGTGAAGAAGTTCAATACCTAGGAAAGTTGATTTTAGCAGTAGCTAGGTTGCCCTGGCAGCACATGCATCCCAGACTGGATTAAAGCTCCTTAAGTTTTAGTTTGCATTTTTATTTCTGTCAACATAGCTCAGTTGACAGCAAAAGTGATCCTACTTTTGTAGGAAGTAACTAATGTGGGATTAGAAAGCAGGGTTTAAAGTGAAAGTAATGGGGCAACTGTACCTAATGGTCTTTATTCTCTTCTGAGGATCTCTAAACTCATGTTCAATGCCAAGCCAATTTCCACTTCTTTAAATCACCATTTGAAAAATATTTTATTCTCTATAGATAAAAGTGGAGAAAGAAAATCACGCTGCTTATTTATCCAAACATATGTCATTGCATCAGGAGAAGTAGCATATAGCCGGGCGTTGTGGCCGGCGCCTGTAGTCCTAGCTACTTGGGAGGCTGAGGCAAGAGAATCGCCTAAGCCCAAGAGGTTAAGCCCTGGAGGTTGCTGTGAGCTGTTTCATCACAGCACTCTACTGAGGGTGACGGAGTGAGACTCTCGTCTCTAAAAAAGAAAGAGAGAGAGAGAGAGAAGTAGTATAGAATAAGAGAAAGATTTAGAAGTAGAAAACCAAAGTTAGTACTTTGGCCTTGCTGGTGATTAAACCAGTGATATGAAAATGCAGTTACCCCATTCAGTAGCCCACCGAAGGCTTCCCTCTTCACAGTTTGTTTTTGACCAGCTAAATATCCCCATCTGATGGGTATCTGTAATTTTTCAGAGGTGATTGAAAGCTGAATGGCAGCCACAGTGGTTGTACAAATGTCTCCCAGTAGTTCATGTTGAAAATGCTATATTAAGTTACTTATAAAATACTTAGTGCCATTTTCTTGCACATTAACCTTTTCACATAATTGCTCCTTTCCGAGTTGAAATTACCATATTTAAGTTAGGAAAGACAGGAAAAGATGAAGGATTTACTGGAAAAAATTTTCTAATCAGAGAGTCTAATGAACATAACAGTATATGCATATATGCATGTGTAAAATAAAAGTTGATGTATAGCAGCAACATTTATATATCAAATGCATGCATATGCATATATTTATAAAATTACATAAATTTATTTAATTATACTGTATATATATTACAACATTTATGTAATTATATTGTTCTTTTTATTCATCAAATTAGGAATCAAATTTGGCCTGAAGTTTAAGCTCTAAGATTATATCAAGTATCTCTGTTCTGTAAATATATAGAACTTATTACTGAGATTTCCTATTAACTGTGAATTAAGCTTGATAAATTTTCCTTTACATGATTGCTTAAACTTTCATTTTAATGATTTTGGTCACAAAAAATAAATGTATGTTTAATACTTGGATAAATACTAAAGTAGCTGTAGAGAAATGTGGTTTTAAGAATTTAGCATTGAAAAATATATTTTTATTTCATTATCATAGGCGTTATATTGACAATCTTTCACAAATTAAAAAGGGAAAAAATAGCTGCCTTACCTTGTCATTTTAAGAAAGATACTAAGAACCAAGTCAATGGAAAGGAGATACACAGCACATACTGGTGATCAGTGTTAAATATCTGTAACAAAACATGTCCTTAGTTTTGGCTAAGTTAAACCGAGGATTGTTTTTATGAGACTGTGAGTATGTTTTATTTTATTTCATCGAGGTGAATCTGGAATTTCACTTGGTATTTTTGTACAATAGATGTCTAGTTAAACTTTCAGTCTTTACACATCCATTCAAATTAAAGGAATCAATAAGAAGTTTATTCTTATAATGTCATTTTGATGTCATTACTCATAATTGATGTGAATATATCTTTGTTTTTACAAAAATATATTTATTGGTATGAACACATACGGGAAGATTTATATGTACTGAGTATATTCTTATATAACACTATGACATTTAACTGGAAAGATTCATAGAATTCATTTATGTAAAAGATTCCTCAGCGTAAAGAGGACTAATTATCAATAAAATACACTATCAGAGACATGACAAACCACAAATTAAATATTGATTATTGAAAAATATAAAATAGTATGCTAATGACCATGTGTCACCAACAGACACATTTACCTTATGATTTAATTAAGATGCACATTTAAGTTGTATAGAGTAAAGCTGTATGCTTTAGAAAAAAAGTTTGTTTTATTATACACTTATTTAATAAAATAATATATAATCATTTATACTAAGAATAAGAATATATTTTAAAATTGTATCATGGAATTAAATATATTGTATAAACAAAGGTAGTACTTTGAAACTGATTCTTTTTAGGACTAGGTAATAACTATTGTTTTGAATATAGATATATTCACTATAACATTTATCTGAAAATTTTCTTAAAACATTTCCCAAAGGATACTACTAGTAATAGCTGTAAGTATTGAGCTTCATCACAGTAGCCCAAGAAGCAATTGTGTTCATTGGCTCTATGTGAGGAATGCATTACACAGATAGATTTAATAATTTAACTAATGTAACAGGTAATTATATATAAAAGATGTAATTTTTATATATAATTAATCTGATTCAGACACACGATATGTTAGTGTAAGCAGAGTAAAACAAGTTGTTTAGTTAGTGGAAAGGATAAGGAAAGATAGAGTAATATGCATGTTTCCACCTCTGTTAGTTGAATGCTTAGACATTTTCTGGAAATTGTCCGTAAGGAAAACTACACACCTAGAAGGGTTTCTTCCTATTAGACCTCTAGAAACTACATTAAAACTACTGCTAGATACTGGGTTTCTGTTTTATGTACTTATCCTGCAACAAATTGGTCTCTGAAGCAGACCCAAGTCTCTGCTTCTCTGGATTCTGTGTCTCCACAGGTAATAATTAACATCCTTAACCATAGACACTGAAAATTTCTTCTCTAACCAAACACTATTGTTTGACTTTAGATCACTTGACTTAGAGGAAAAATTGAGATGAGCTATGTAATTGTGGAGATGCCTTCAGTTTTTAGTAAGACAATTTCAAATGAGTGATTAAAAAAAAAAAAAGAAACTACCGATGTGCCAGTTATTGTCCTGTCTACGTGCTATGCTGACAAAATAAGTTGAAAAATAAAGCCAAGTCATTTAAAATTAAGAGAACATTAATTTGACCACATATTAAGTATAGGTGGGAAGTGAAACCTTCTGTACTCAAGTCAACATACTCACCAAAAAAAGACCTCACAAAATTTCAACTATGAGATAATAGATGAAATGTTTTAAATACATTTAAATTATGATAATTATATGTTTATGATAATATTCTAATATTATATTTATAATTATTTATATTATTTAATTATAATTATTTATATTATTATCTTATATTTATATTAACTACGGAATTAGAAAATGTTAAATATTATATATGTATATATTACATTAATAAAAGATAAATTTTCTAAAATCAACTTCTGTTTAGTAAAGGGCTAGACTTAAGCTATAAGAAAAATACGTTTCCTTATATGATGTCATATCAGAGATACTAGAAAAAAAAACAGTTTCTAGAAGCCTTTACACATTCACTGAATGATGCAAACATTTCAACATAGGCTCTATATTCTTTTTTCATAAGAATTTGAAAGCTCTTAAATGCGCAAAATTGATGTCAACAAAATGTGTTGCTATTAGTGATTGGCTAATAAGAATGATTGTGACTGGGAAAGCATGCTTTATCCCCTCCTTTGGAAATTGAAAGTAAGTAAGCTAGGGCACTAGAGAAGTGCTAGAAATCTGAAGCTACTAAAAGTGCCCCAAATACAACCTTTTTCTCTTTCTTTCTTTCTTTCTTTCTTTTTTTTTTTTCTTTTTTTTTTTTTTTTTGCAGTTTTTGGCTGGAGCAGGGTTTGAACACACCACCTGTGGTATATGGGGCTGGCACCCTACTCCTTTGAGCCACAGGCGCTGCCCCCCAAAATATAACCTTTTCTACATCCCAACTTTAGATCGCCTGATTAAATTGAATGAACTGACAATGTAGTTTTTTTGTCAGTTGATGGACACAAATAATTTCAAACACAGAATATAGAGCTCTATCTGGGATATTCTTTGATCACCATACTATAAATACTTTATTTTCATTAATTTTAAACATTTGTAAATTCTATCACTGGTATTATTTTAAATTTTGTCCAAAACAAATGTATGCTTATCTTAGTTGTGTTTGCTACTGGTTTATGTAATACTGTGTTACACATCTATGATTTTCAAAGGAAACGTGTATATGATTTAGATTTTATGGATTACTTGCTAGCCAGGAGCCAAAGAAAAAGACAATTGAGTCATAGATAACTAGAGGATGATTTAAATCATGATTCTTAAGAAAATCAGAATGTATTGATAATTATAAAACATAATAATTATGTGACATATAAAATAAAACTGTGATGGTTTGGGGAAATATTCTGGTGCCAAAAGAAAAAAAAAGGTTTGATTTAAATTATCTTCATCATAGATTTGCCTTGTCTCCTGGGCAACCATCAGTGTTTTATATCAATAGAAAAGCATTTCCCTAAGGGAGTTCTGTGCAGCTGTGGTGGGAAGTGCAGAAGAAATGACTGGCAAAATCTGTGGGATGTCCCCTGAAATCCCGTGGGCTGCTGTGAGGATAAAGGACCCTTAGGTCATGTGTGCCTGGTAAGCTTTAGCTTTCCCTACCCTGTCTGAAGATTCTCCGGAGGCTGGCAGCACTGAACACTATTTAACTTTGTTTAACACACTCCTTTCCAAATTTATTTGACTTTTTAAATTAACACCTTTTAATTACCATGAACTATATTTTGTGAAATTCTGTAATGGAATTAACCCTGCAATAGATAAACTACATTAAAGCCTAATGCCAATTTTTTTTTTCTTTTTTCAAGAGCTTCCTTTCTAATTATAACTTTGGAACCTTAATAATGCAAGACAGTCAACAATACACTGTAATGATCTTCAACAAAATGAATACTGTTTGATTTAGGACCATCATTAGTACTAGGAAGCAGAGTGTGATCCTACAACATGTCCTAGAGCCCACTCTGAAATATTGCTTAAATCCTTCTGTGTTGGTTGACAGTTTCAACATTCACTGTCCTTTGTTCTTTTTTTTTTTTTTTTTTTGAGATTTTTCCTCTCCCTTTGGTGTCTCTTGTTGAGTAGTTACTGTGTGCCCATATTGCAAATTTTTCCCTGCCATTTCTCATACTAACCCTGCAAGGCAGGGTATTATTTTACTTCTGCAAAGATAAGAAAGCTAGCTTATGATAACTCAGTTTTCCCATGATAACCGAGACACAGGCTGGAAAGAACTGGGTGCTGTTTGCTGACCACAGGCCCTACCCACACTGCAGGCCAGGCCCAAGGATCCCTTGAGTTTGGCCTGAACTCCTGTTCTCACCAAACTTTTACATTGTGAACTTCTCGAGTTCAGGAATAGCTGTTCAGTGTGACACTGCTACTATCTGTAATATTGGCTTGTAGTTCTTAGAAGATGCTCAACAAAAGTTTAATTAAGTTGACTACTTTGATTCCTATATATCTAATGGAAAATTGTTTTAATGGCAAGGTGAGCTCAGATTCAACACTCTCAAGTTACAAATATGAGTATATGTAAGTTAGGAATGAAGTCATCTATATCACATCAGTTTCTTTTTTACGCTTGACTATCTTTCACAGAATTTGATATTTCATATTGTGAAGAAGCCTATTGTAGGCTGAGGTGGTAGACTGATAAATGTGGAAATGTCTCAGAAAACAGTCTGGTGTTTATAAAATGGCCTTTGTATCTAGATAAACACTGAAAAATTCAAAATTTTAAAAAATGATTAGGATCTTAAATCAGAGATAAGAGACTTAAACTTCTAGGGCATTTGACTGCATGTCTGTAAGGAAGTTGAGATACATAGAGTCTGTTTTCTCTGGGATGTTTGTCTAATAGAGTTAACTATCTTTTTTGTGTGAGATGCCTGATGAGGTGATTAAGTATCTAAAAGGATTATGTTATCAGTGAGAAACTAATGTTCTTGTGGAGACAGAATGAAATCCATACAATAGTTAGCTAACAATACAAAAATATTTAATACATTCTTTTCTTTGCCCCGAGGATATAAAAATAAGACTATTTGCATTGTGAATTGATGTACTAAAAAGGCTATTCTAAAGTGATAGAGTGAGACTAATTTCTGACTAGCATTTTGCTAGTGAGGGCGAAATGGGAACAAACTTTGCAATAAATAGCATAAGGAATGTAGCCCTAGGAGATGTGTTCCTAGGGCTGCCATGACAAAGTACCCCAAACTGGTGGCTTCTAAAAACAAACAATTTATTGCTTCATAGTTCTGGAGGCAAGAAGTCCAAAATCAGGGTGTTGGCAGGGCCGTGTCTCTCTGAAACTATTAAGGAGAATGGTCCTTCAGTTCTCTCTAACTCTCATAGTGAACAGCAATCTGCTCTCAGCTTGCAGTTGTAGCACTCCAGTCTCTTCCTCTCTGGTTAGAAGGACTTCCTTCCTGGGTCTGCATCTCTGTGTGGTGTTTCCCTCTTCTGATAAGATTACCAGTCATGTTGGGTTAGAAACCACTCCAATGATATCTCAATTAAGGACATCTGCAAATACTGTTTCCATACAAGGTCACAGTCATAGTCTCCAAGGGTTAGCACATCAACATATCTTTTGAGGGGACACAATTTAACACATAATAGTGTCTGTTTACTAAAAAATTAATATATTAATGATTTGAGAAAAAAGGAAAAGGTTATGTCTATATATAGATTCTGAGCCACTGTGAAGATTCTAGGCTTAGAATGGAAAAGGTTAATGTTTTTGATGCTTATAGATTAGTACATCTTCAAGTAAAATGTACACCTTCAACTTTCCCTTTGAAAAAAGATGATGAAGATGTACAAGTAAATAATATTTCTAAAGAAAATGAAATTTTACAGAATTGGAAGGCTTAAAACACAATATTCCCACTTTTGTATATCCCTAAATTTCCTGAAGAGTTTGATAGTTTCTAAAGTATTATTGTCTGAAAGTAAGAGTTTAAGATGTAAAAGTTCCTAAATAAAACTACTAGAGGGAAACACAGGGAAAATGCTTCTGGCCATCGGTCTTGGCAAAGATGATTCAGCCCCCCCAAAACACAAGGCAACAAAGACAAAAATAGACCGATGGAGCAATATTAAACTAAAAAGCTTCTGAAAAGAAAAAGAAACAATCAACAGAGTGAAGAGAAAACCTACAGAATGGGAGGAAATGAACTCAAGTAGAGGGGACTTAAGCTTCAGAAAGCATCAGGAAGCAGGCAGTATTATGGGCTGTCTCTGGATATGAGCTATTGAAGTCTTCGAAACTGAATGAGATGATGCTGGGAGCTAGCCTGTTGTCTCCATCTCTCAGAATGCAATCCACAAAGTTCCAGTTTCTTTGCTTCACTATTTGCTCTTTCATTCTATTGATGCTGCTTGGTCACTCCTGAAACAAAGAACCCTTGTATACTATAGATTCATAGATTAGTTACAAGTTTTGTCTCTCTCCCCTCTCCCTTTTCTGTCCTACAGAATAATAATGATGTGTTACTGGACAGAAAATTGTCCAGTTACCTTTCATTGGTTAAGGTATATTGTCAGGACCAACCGTCTGGGGCTGGGATAGTTAAGGGTGCTGGACAGGCGGGGTTATGTGGATCAAGCATGGCTGCATAAACCTGCCCCTTTGCAAATGGTGAAAGAAATAATATGGTCTGTTATTAAAGGAAATTTGTGTCATCTACCCTACAGGCATATGTGAATGTACACACACACACACACACACACACACACACACATATTTGTATGTGTATTTGATTGGGAAAGCCACATACCTCTCACTTGCTCTCTATATGCTGCCAAGTTCTAAAGGGTTTCCCATGATGGGCATGACACCTACATGCCACCCCATCCTCCAGTGCCCCATCTGTAGGATAGATATACACTTTCAGCTGATTGAGACTGTTCATTGGGCTGTTTATCACTTCAACAATAGACAGAGTCGTTGTGTAGAGGAAAAGATCCTGTGTTCCTTTGCCATTGTTCCAAGTTCTTCACTGGTTCTTACTAGATCCAATCACCTATCACCCATGGGATGCACCCTGTGACAAAGCAGGCATTTAATTCTAATGATACACCAGAGTTTGTGAGGGGCACTAAGAATACAAAGTCTTGTACACCACACGAGCTACCTGCCAATTATTTATGGTCTTTGGAGAGGGAATAAGGAAGTAAATAAAGGCCTAAAGTGTGGAATAAATCTCTCTCTCTCTCTCTCTCTCTCTTTTTTTTTTTACTGGAGACAGAGAACAAAAGCAAAACTCATTTTTTACACATTGAGGAACATTGATTTGACCATGAAGCATAAACAAAATAAATTCAACACTTTTTATGAAAATTCACATTTTCAAAATACTTAAATAAATGTAATGTTTAATTTCTCCAGTGTATTATTATGCTTAACTATTGTTTCCCATAATAATGTAATTATTCCATTCTTCAGTAATACACAGCAACTTTAGTCTCCATATTAAACTTCTAAATAAAAGTTCTAAATAAAACTTTGTTTTATTTAATAGCATTGTTTTAGAAAACATACTGAATTAAATAGTTATAAACAATAGTACCCAACAAACTCAGTGTTGCCGTGGTCCTTTGCTCCTTAAGTGCCTTTAAAAGAAGAGTGATCCTAAGTGGTTAAGAAATAACATAACCTATCTCTTTATCAAGTTAAATCTCATATCCAAATATTTTAATCACAAGCCTTTTATTCAAGTGAATTTAAGCAAAAATGCATCTAATTAGGCTCAGTAAATGGGAAATACAGGGGACAGAACTATTTTAGGATTTGGTTTTACTTCTATTTTTTTAAATTTCAGATGAATATGAGGGTACAAATATTTAGGTTACATTGTTTTCATTTCTATAATTCAAGTTGTAGTTGAGCCCTTTACCCAGGGACGTGCTGAACACCCTCGCATTGTGCACCTTAGGTGAGATCCACCAGTCATCTACCTTCCTCTCCTGTCTCTCTCCCTCCTCACCATTCCCCTCCCTAGACTATACTTGAATACTTTTTTCCCCGATTCTTGAGATACTTTACTAAGAAGAATGTGTTTTGGTAGGAATAAATATTTGTCTTGTTTGTTTGTTTGTTTCTGAGACAGAGTCTCACTTTGTTGCCCTGCGTGACCTAGTGTCATAGCTCACAGCAACCTCAAACTCTTGGGCTCAAGTGATCCTCTTGCCTCAGCCTCTCCAATAGCTGGGATGACAGGTGTCCTCCACCACCACACTTAGTTAATTTTTTTTCTACTTTTAGTAGAAATAGGGTTTCACTCTTGCTCAGGATGGTCTACAACTCCTGAGTTCAAGGGTTCCACTCATCTCAGCCTCCTAGAGTGACAGGATTATAGGAGTGAGCCACCACACCCTGCCTGGTATAAACCTTACAATAAAGAGGAACACAGCGCAATGGGAAAACCCAAAATCAAGTTTTTTACTTACATCAGTCGACTCCCTTGCCCAGCATATTAAATTCCCCTTTTGCTTTTCCAACTTCCCAAGCTTACCTCAAACAAAACCTATCTCATCTTCTCTCTTCCTCAGGACACTCAGATCCATTTGCACATCTCATGGACTATTGAGATGGTTTTGATTAAAGTACATAGCTTCTTTCCATGTTAACTATTTTACCTGATATCATGTGGTTACTAATTAATTAATTATATTAATTATATTTCTGACCTAAAATTGTATACACAGTAGATCTTCTTTGTTTTAAGAAGTATAGTATCCCCATATTTGCCCCACTGTGTGGTTGAGTTATATTCATCTCTCTGTTGATGACTTCAGGAATGTGACACACAGATCTTGAATCACACAGATCACAATAGTTCTTATAATCAACAACAGTAAAATAACAGTTGTGACTCCTTAAAATAATTTCTTGGAATAGTACCAACTAATATAAGGCCCAGGGGTACATCGTTCATGACTTCTTTTGTGCACATCTTCAGTCTGTCACCATTGACTTCTTTGGTCAGCTCATACCTCTCATATAATATTGCTTTCATTGTTGCTGTTGTTTGTAGCTTTGCTTTGATGTCTACCGGACTTATCCATAGGATTCTATTTTGAGCATTAGAAGGGGCCCATGAATTTGTGGTCAACTATAAAAGGGGTCAAAGTCCATCTCTAACTCTCAATTAGCAAGTCGTAAAACCTCCGTCTTGTAGACTTCTTATAAAGACTAAAGACACAACCTGTGAGGTAACTTCTACAGTGCCTGCTGCATAATAGGCCATCAGTGCCTACTGCTTGGGAGATTCTGGATTTTAGGCAGTGTATCTGACCATCTGTCTTTCTCTATTTTTTTCCTGTGAAGTTCTAGTCCAGGGAGTGTCTCACATTTAATGTCATTGAAGAAAGGAAGAGTTAGAAAGATGATTGTACATCTGAGGCTATGACAATTACATCCATAGCTTTCAAAAATTATATATATATATATAAAATATATATCTAGAGAATTTACAAGAACACTGCTTGAAACGCTGCAGCCCACCTGTGGAAAGTTGGCCCATAATACAACTGATATAGTTTCTCCATTGTGATAAGAAAAAGAAACTACCTTTTTGAGAAAAGATTTGGTAGTGGTGAGTTTAAAATGCAAAGTTAGAAAGAGAAAAATGAACTTCATGGTAACAGATGCTAATTAATATGAAAATGTACATTGTTGTTAGGATGAGGGGTCTAGTGATCCTACATTCTTCTTTAAAGTCATAATTATAAAGAAAAAAATACATAATTTCAGGAAAAACTGAAAACAGAATTTTGTGCATACTAAGTAATAGAATGGTGTACTAATCAAAGGATAATACTGTATTTCCTTTGTACTACTGAAAAAGAATCATTAGTTCATAGAAATGCCCAGGAAAAGGTATTTGCAATAATAAAGTCTAAAAATTCTGTATGCTTCAAAGGAGTTCCAGGGCAGGCATGGAGTGGGCATTGTAAAAGCTGCTCATAAAACCATTTGAGTCTTTTTAATCATGTTAACATTTTATGTTTAAATAAGTTAAATAGTCATGAATATGACATTGAAAAGTCTAAAAAGGAAAATTCTAAGAGGATCAGTTCTTCCCTCTTAAAATGCGAATGTGTCATCTCTTTGTGAGAAGAAGACCATAGAAATGGTAGTGTCCTATATACTAGGAGGCAACATCTGAAAATTCTAATGGAAAGGACTACAATAGAAAAGTAATCTTTATGTTTCTAATTATGAACAGGTATCAATACAGAAGTCAATTAAAAAGGATTACTAGTCACCAAGAGGTACTTCATTGATCATCCTAAATTATAAATTGGCAAAAACACTTCTGATTGGAGAGAGTCCAGAGGGACCATATGGCTAATGTTGACAATTTATATCTTTTATTGCATTTCCTTCTTTTTATTTATACAGTGAAAATAGAAGATGGTGAAACTGGAGGCAAAAATATGAAGCAAAGGTGTTTTTATTTTCTTTGACTCTGAAGTTATTTTGCAGGTAGCAAAATGAGGGAACACTGAGATAATAAAAGAACCTGTGGCTGTGAAAAAAGCTTTAGAACTTTAAAGGACAAGTGCACATAGTATGAGAGGTTGTGCCACAGATGCTCCTCGGCCCGAGGACTCTCAAGGCCTTCTTCAAATGTGCAAGTTGTGAAGAAGTCTAAGAGACAATATTACAATCGTTAATAGTTAGTAAAAAGGAGTTAAATCGTGTCACCTATGTGCACAGGTATATACAAAAGCAGTCTTTGACTTATGACAGTCCAGCTTAATGATTTTTTGACTTGATGATATTTCAAAACACCTTACATACATTCTGTGTGCTCCTTAACTTACACTACTGGGGTCAAATCTCAATAAACCAACCATAAATTGAAAATAATGTAGTTGAAAATGCACTTTTTACTTAAAATATTTTCAGTTTCCAATGGGTTTGTGAGGGCATAACCCATTGTAAGTTGAAGAATATCTGTACAATAGTCCCCTCTTACCCCAGGAGAATGTTCCAGGCTCCCCAGTGAATGCCTGAAACTGTGGACAGTGTTTAAACCTATATACACTGTGATTTTTCTCTATGTATTTTTTCTATATACATGTGTATATATATATACATACATATGTGTATGTATACATGTATATATATATAAAACTATGGTAAGGTTTAATGTGTAAATTAGGCACAGTAATAGCTTAATAACAACTAAGGGCTGGGAGAGGCGACTCATACCTGTAATTCCAGCACTCTAGGAGGCCAAGGTAAAAGGATTGCTTGAGCTCAGGCATTCAAGACCAGCCTGAGCAATAATGAGACCCCATCTCTACTAAAAATACAAAAATTAGCTGGGTGTCATGCTGGATACCTGTAGTCCCAGCTACTCAGGAGACTGAGGCAGGATCATTTGTGCCCATGACGTGGAGGTTGCTGTGAGCTATGATGACACCACGGCACTCTACCCAGGAAGACAAAGTGAGACTCTGTCTTAAAAAGTATATATACTTTTATATATATATATATACATATATATAAAATAATAATTATAATGACTAATAATAGAATAATTAGAAAAATATACTATGGTATAACTTAGATGTATGTGGTCTCTCTCAAAATATCTTACTATATTATACTCCCCTTCTTGTGATGACGTGAGATGATCAAATACCTACATTCTGACATGAGATGAAATGAGTGACAAAAGTATTGCAGCTCAGCGTCAGGCTTCTATTGACCTTCCGATGATACCTCAAAAGGGGGAGCATCTGCCTGGAGGCACATCAGTGTCGGTGGTTGGACGTCAGCAGTGCACAGTGTGGAGGACTAAAGGGTGGGGGGCAGACAGCAGGATGTGCTGAGTAAAGGCGTGTGCGGGTTCTGCGCAGGCAGAGGGGGCGGCATGTGATCTCATCGCACATCTCAGAACTGTGGATTTGAAATTTATGAATTATTTCCAGAATTTTTCATTTACCACACTTGGCCATGGATAATTGAAACCATACAAAGCAAAACCATGGATAAGGGAGGATTACTGTGTCTGTGTGCTTATGCATTTGTGTGATATGAAACATTAATTTGGAAGCATGAGAACCACGAGGCAGCAGTAGTTACCGATCCCTAGTAATGCCCAGAGCAGAAAGCCACACTTGCTGAACTGTTAACTTTAGACATAGAACTTTCTTGACTTTTCAAATAGTACGTTTTTACCAAAGCAAAGCAAACTGTGCTGGTATTTTCTTTTCTACTCACAATAGCCCTACACGCTACATCAATCTGTGATCTTCATTTTACGACACCATTCTGAAGCATTAAGCCATATGCCAATAGGATCATAATGACTTCATTCTGTATCCCAATTTATAAGCAGGATGATGCTTACTATGTATCCTCCTGGGCACGAAGGGAAGGAAACCATCTCAGAGATGACCTCCCTCATCATCCTGATGTTTCCCCAGCCTTCCCCCAACACACTTCCTTCCTTCTCACTGAAGTAATATTCCCCCAGGAAGGCCCAGAAGGCTTTTGGTTCTGTTGACAATTACGGGAATAATTTATTTTCAAATGGATGTTAATCTGATAGAAGTAGTCAAATTTTCCCTGAGCTCAGGCAGAAACAAACTTCTTCATGGCAAGTATACTGCTTTCAGCCACTATTATTGTGATGGGGAAGACAAATTATCCAATTACTAAACACACTGCTCTGGGCAATACAAAATAACATCCTGATTAATCTAACTGCAGAGGAGAGATACTTCTGTTTAGAGCAAGTCCCCTAAAAGAAACAATATTGGATTACAAATAAAGATGAGTCATATTTGTTTGGTAATATATATGGATATTTCAATTCTGAATAAAGTGCCTACTTATGGTGAGAATGTTTATATAAATGGCTTTAACATATCATGTAGTTGAAATTATATTCAAGAATAAAACTGTAAGTACATTCATAAGATCGCCAGTTAGATAAAATGCTCAAGGTTTTATTCTAGCTCATTTGCACTAATTAGAAAGCAATGTTACTTTCTCCACCTTTGCACTATATATTTAAAAAGGAAGTGCTATGGATATTTAATTATATGTGAGATTAATAAGTGGTCATTATGGACAAGTATTATTGTTTGTCATGAAAATAAAATTATGTAGTGTTTTTTCTCCACAAGGAAACAAAAGCAAGACAAAGTTTGGTGTGGTCATAAACATTTAAATGTCAATCCAAATTATTGCAAGGATATTTAACCTTTAATGATTTATCTGAGAAATTTTTGACCTTGTAAGAAATATGATAATGACTAGAACTTAAAATCAAGCCCTAAGAGGGTATCAGGTACACTCGCGTCTGCCAGTGATACAACCCTTTTCTGTATAACACAGGTCATAGACTATAACTTTTCCCTCTTCAGCCCCCACCCCTTGTACATAGGTTATCATAAAAGTTTTGAGATACACAAAAACTTTGCGTATCTCAAAGTGTAAAATTTGCACAGGTGGAAACAAATGGAGCCCTCCCAATGACACTTATAAGCCCAGAGAGGTGAAACTTGGAGGGGAGAATCAGAAAGGGCACTATTTCTTGGAAGCGAAACAGTGAATCACAACACAGTCTGTCTCAAAACTTTTGCAGTGGTCTTATTTATTGGCCTTGACTTGAGATGACACTCTTGACTGTGATGGTTTGCAATTCTGAACTTGAATTGGGAACATACTTCCTATTTTCTATCTTTTCACTTTACTTCCTGTTTCCTGATACTTCCTCATCTTACACTTTCATCTCTGTGTGTTTCTGAAGTATCCTGTACACCTAGTCCCAATTCCTGACTTCTTTTATTGTTTGATTGTTAACTTTGGAGGCATTCAATGTGGATATGTAGCAGAATGGGCCTTGATCTATGTACACTGAGAGTGACTAGAGTCCTTAATCACAAACTTAATTTTTCCAAAGATGAGAATGGATGTGGCATGTCTAAGAATGACATCAAAAACCGACACTCGAAAGATAAATGAGGCCAGACATGGTGGCCCCCACCTATAATCCTAGTACTCTGGGAGGCTGAGGTGGGAGGATTCCACAACTCAGGAGTTCAAGACCAGGTTCAGCCAACAGCAAGGCCCTATCTCTAAGAACTAGAAAAATTAAGTGGGCGTGGTGGCAGGTGCCTGTAGCTCCAGCTACTGAGGAGGCTGGAACAGAGGATTGCGTGAACTCAGAAGTTTGAGATTGCTGTGAGCTATGACACCATGGCACTCTACCCAGAATGACTGAAGGAGACAGTCGCAGCTTTCAGAGGATGTGAGCAGAGCCATCAGAGAGGAAGGCATACCTGTGCAGGCAGCCAGGCGTCCTCAGTCTACACAGGCTGTCAGTAGAATTGCAGATGTCAAGCAAGGCCAGAACACCACAGGTCCAAGGGCCTGTGGACTTTTTTCTTATTGGGGGGGGGGGGGGGGGTAGGGGGGGGGGTTTTGGGGGTTGGCCCTTGTCCATAATTTGTTTGCAATTATACTTTTT
>CAUYPK010106810.1:0-18224 GCA_963574355.1 Loris lydekkerianus
TCTTAGCCCTCACCCAATCATCAGTGATGTCCAGCATTGCCTGGTGGTTAGTCTTAGCCCTCCCCCAATGATCAGTGATGTCCTGCATCTCCTGGTGGTCAGTCTTAGCCCTCCCCCAACGCACGCTCCTCTCCACCCTCACCAGTTGGGAAGTCTAAGTATTACCACCAGGAGATGCTGGACATCACTGATCATTAGGGGAAGGCTAAGACTAACCACCAGGAGATGCTGGACATCACTGATGATTAGGGGAGTGCTAAGACTAACCACCAGGCAATGCTGGAAATCACTGATCATTAGGGGAGGGCTAAGACTAACCACCAGGAGATGCTGGACATCACTGATCATTTGGGAAGGCTAAGACTGACCACCAGGAGATGCTGGACATCACTGATCATTAGGGGAGTGTTATGATGAAATTCGTTTAGACACCTCTGCATATCTACTGTAACTGAGTGTAAAAATGGTGTAGCTATTGTGGAAAACAGTAGGGTAGTTCGTTAAGAAAGTTAAAAATGGGGTTTCTATACACACAAGTGTTCCAGTCCTGGGACTGCAACCACAATAATCATAAACAAGTACAGAGACTGATGTTTCCACACCAAGAAGGACTATCACTTGGCTCACAACAGCCAAAGGGTGAAATAATTTAGTGTTTATCAGGAAATCGATGGATAAATAAAATACTGCACCTAAAATTCATTATTATTCAAGTATAAAAAAGAAGGAATTTCTGTACCTGCTCCAACGTGCATGTGCTATGAAATGCCAGCTCAGTGGGAGCTGCACGTTCCCTCCTGTGTGAGGGGAATTCACAGAGAGGAAAGTTGAACAGAGGTTCCCAGGGCCAGTGTGCGAAGGGAAAGGCAGGTGTGTTTCTGTCCTCTACATTGAGCAGAGTGAAAAGCAAAGCACGTTAAGAAAACAATTCTGCTTACATAACAGCAAAAGCATAAAATACTTAAGAGAGAACTTAACCAAGGAGGCAAAGGGCTTGTACATTGAAAACTACAAACCATTGCTGAAAGAAAATAATGAAGACAACAAATAAGACGATACCCAACGTTTATGGCTTGAAAAGCTTTACCTTATTGGTACTACACAAGGTGGTTACAAATGCAATACATTCCCCAGCAAAATCCCAAACACATTTGTTGCAGAAATAGAAAAATGCACATGGACTCTCACAGGAGCTGAATGGCGAAAATAAGCTTGAAGAAAAATTGGAGGTCTCACAATTCCTGATTTCAATACTTACTGCAAAGCCACAGTAATCAAAGTGCTGTGTTACTGGTGCAAACAGAGACACGCAGATCAAGGAACAGAATAGAGAACAGCGAGACCCCATGTGCACAGGGCCACGTGTGCCAGGCTGCTGTCCCACCCAGAGTCTCCATTCAGTGGGGTATGGACAGACTTCTCACATGGTATTTGTAAAACCAGATATCCACGTGCAAATGAAGCTAGGCTCTTTCCTTACACAGTATATAAAAGCAAACCTGAAATAGGTCAAAGACCTAAATGTAAGAGTTAAAGCTTCGAAACTGTTGGAAGAATACCGAGGAGAGTCCCTTACGACACTGGGCCTGCCAGCGATTTCTCTGACATGACACCAAAAGCACCTCGACCACAGAAAACCCAAATAAACCATATTGCATCAAACTGGAAGAATGTAGGAGGAGAGTGCAGGAAGAAAGCTTGTTGACATCCATGTGGTGTTGACATTTGGATGAGACGAGAGACAAAAGCAGAGGTGGGTGCACAAACCAAAGAGCTTCTCCCAGCAAAGGGAGCAGCCGGTGAGGGCACAGTGTACAGGCTGGGAGATGCTCCAACTACGCATCTGGTAAAGGATTCATGCCCCAAATGTATGAGGAACTCAACTCAATAGCAAGAAAACCATCTGACTGAAGAAACGGGCAGAGAACCTGAACACACATTTCTCAAAAGAATACATACAAATGGCCAACGGGTTTATGAGGGCAATGCAAATTAAAACCGCAGCGAGACGTTGCCTCACACCTGATGGATTGGCTGTTATCAAAAAGAGAAAGAATCCCAAATGCTGGCGAGGAGTGGGGAAAGGGAACGTCACGTACGTGGTGGGAAGGTGGGTTGGTGGGAAGGTGGGTTGGTGCAGTCATTGTGGAGACAGTATGGAGTTTTCTAAAGAAATTAAAAATAGAGCTAACCTGTGACCCAGAAAGTCAAAAATAAAATGAGTCCAAGATACATTGACACACCCACATCCACAGCAAGTTCACAATAGTCAAGATACGGAAGTCACCGAAGTGTCCATCTGTGAGTGACAGACAATGAGTCTTAGACACCGTAGAACACTATCCAGCTTTAACAAAGAAGGAGGTCTTGCCATTTGCATAAATGAATCTGAGGACGTTATGTTAAGAGAGATGAGCCAGAGACAGAAGCGGGAAGACTGCCGTCCCTTCACACACAAAATACAAATAGTTACACTCAGAGAAGTGGAAGTAGAAAGGCAGCTGCTGGGGGCTGAGGGAGAGTCAGGAAGGAGAGGTGTCAGCGAAAGCACATGAGTTCAGTTAAACAGGAGAGATAAGTTTGGGGCATCTACTGCACAGAATGGTCATTGTTTTACAATAAAGCGCTGTGTACTTGAAATTTGCTAGGAAAGTAGATCTTAAATGTTCTCACTGCAAGGAAAGGTAGGCATGTGAGGGGTGGGCATGTTAATAATTACATGGGTTTAATACTCTACAATGTCTGTATATATCAAATTACCACAGGGCACACCACAATCTCATGCACTTTTACTGGTCGGTTACACCTTAATAAAGCTCACAAAAGGAAACCCTGCCACCTGCTCCCATGTGCATGAACACCGAGGGGACAGTGCTGCATGAGCTGAGCCAGTCACAAAGGACATCCCCAGGTGGCTCCACTCCGTGAGGTCCTGGGGCCCTGGAATTCCTGGAGACAGAAAGTGGGAGGACAGGTGCTGGGCCGGGGAGTGGCAGGAGTGAGGGTTTCACGAGAAGAGTTTCAGTTTGGGGAGATGAGAAGATCTGCAGAAGTTTGGTGGTGAAATTTGCACAGCAGTGTGAATGTAGTTAACACCACTGAATTAATCGCATACTGAACAATATTTTTAAAAAATGGTTATGTATTTACCATAGTTAAGAAAAAAGCAAACAAACATGGTTGTCATTTTCAAGGTAGTCCTGGCCTCTCAGAACCCTTCACTCCACCCCATAGAAGCTGAGCGAGGGCGGGTGCTGGGCTAAGCCCTCCACGGGTCTGTAGGTCTGAAATGATGTGCTCTTTCCACAGAGCGGGGGTGGGGGGTGGGGGGGAACATGAGCTGCCTCTACCTCAAAACTGCTAGGCGTTACTGGGACTGGTATGTTTCTCTTTTAACATCCATAGCAAAGAGGCATATATTGGCTTTTGAGTTGGAATACTATAGTATTTTAATTCTAAGACTAGTGCCATTCTGATACCCAGAATATAGATAGAGCCTATCCAGAATGATCTCTTCAAATTAAAAAAAAAAAAAAATTATGAAAACCAAGTGAAGAGAATATGTGTTGTTTGATGAGGTGACATAAATTATGAATGTAATTTAATGGAAAGAAAAATAACTCAGGCCAGGCTCCGTCCGATGACCCACAGGTGGGCTGGAAGCTCCGGGCCTCTCACACAACTGTCCCCAGAGGAGCCGCCCAGTTCCAGGGAACAGAGTCTCATGTGTACGTGAGTTATCTCAATAGGACTCACAGAAACTGAGCAAGTCTGCCCAGTTTTCAGATTCTCAATATGTGCCAAACACGTCTTAAATATGGGAAAGCGAGAGTCTGCAGGCTAAGTTTCAGCTTATCCTAAAAGCTCTGGTGGTTGAAGATAGGGCGATGAGAGACTTTTCTTGGTTTTCCCCAGGCACAGACTGGCAGCAGTTCACTTCCAGGCATCAGCTCAGAGCATGGGCTCCCTCGCCCCCCTGAGTCCCCAAGACCAGGGTCAGAAAGGACTCCAAGCCCAGAGGTAAGGCCAGCTGGTCCGACCTGGCTCAACACCAGCGCTTCGTGCTGGAGCCACCCCAGGGCCCTTTCTCTGTCTCTTTAAAAAGTGTCTGAGCATCTCACACCCAGGAAGCCAGTGGCTGCTCCTGTGCGGGACACACAGGAGACTGGCTGGAGCTCACACTGAGAGTTGCTCCAAGCTCAAGTGCCAGACTGGTGGGGAGAAGCAGGACACAGATGCGGGAAAGGGGCAGCAAGGCAGGACCAGTACTCAGTAGTCGTGGGCCCACGTGTCTGAGGTCCTGAGACTCCTTTCCTGAAGTTTACGTCACACGTCGCCTGAGCTGTGACACAGCCCATGTGCATTTGTCTCTCTCCGGATTCCTGAATGTCCAACTCATTTCAATGTCCCAAACCTGCAGGCAGGACCCCAGATACCCTGGATGCAGTGGATGTTTGACACGTTTTCCATAAGTCAGAGGAAGGACGTGGCTTCACCAGAGTCAGGCTGACACATGGAACACAGCCAAGACCCAGGGACGGGATATTGTGGCTCAGGGCCTGGGAACCGCTGGGCTCTGGATCCTGTGCAGAGGCTGGAAACACGAGTGAACAAGGCTGCATGCCCGCCTGGTGCCCTGATCCAGGCACATTTACAGGACACGTGACAGGAGACATCACAGTTGGTGAGCCCCTGAGAAGCTGGTGATGGCCCATCCAGTGGACTCCTCACCACATGTTCAGGCCTCAACCTGAGACCACGAGGCTGCCCAGCCAGAGAGACCCTTGCTGAGGCAGAGGACAAACGCCATCACCCCAGCCGACTGACCCTCTGCCTGCCTTGGCCTCCCCTGTGCTCACCAGGCTCTCCGGACAGTCTTCTCGGCCCACAGCACAGTGGGTAACCCAAGCCTTGGTGCTGATGCCCTTTGCTGAGCTTCAGTTTCAGAAACATCCCAAATTGCTTCCACCTCTCCAGTCCTTGGATGGGGTTCAGGACACATGCACCCTCAAAGTTGTCTGTGTCTACCACCTTGGTTGACTCACTAATGGCGCAGGAGGCGTGTCCAATGGGGTTTGTTTTCCCAGATCATAAGAGGGTGAAGCCACAGGCAGTTGTGCCCACCAATGACATTGTGGCTCTTGTGACGTGATCCTGCCTTGCACCCACTGCCCAGCTGTGCTGAGGATGCTGATGTGGGGACGTCAGAAGTGCTTGTATCAGCCATTGGTCAAAGCATTTCATTTCAATGATAATAGGAACTATTCTCCTGAAAACATGATATGACTTTTGTGAGTGTATTTGGAAGTTCTTCCAATACTAACTTGCTATTTCTTTCTTCATTAACTTTTTTTTTTTGAGAGAGTCTCACTTTCTCACCCTGGGCAGAATGCCATGGTCTAACAACTCACAGCAACCTCAAACTCCTGGGCTCAAGTGATCTTGCCTCAACCTCCTGAGGAGCTGGGACTACAGATGCCCACCACCACACCCGGCTGTTTTTAGAGATGGGGGTCTCACTCTTGCTCAAGCTGGTCCTGAACTCCTGAGTTCAAGTGGTTCACCCACCTCAGTGCTGTGATTATAGGCGTGAGCCACCGCGCCTGGCCCTCTTCATTAACTTTTTTCATCTACAATGCATTTATTAAGTACACATAAGGACTGAACCTTGTGCTGAAGATAAGAAGCTAAAACACAGATGCCCCTAAGAGGCTCAGTTCCAGGGGGAAAGAAACCATAAGGAAACATAAAAGGTGAGCAATTCCTACAGAAACAGGCTGGGCCCAGCTGGAAGCTGGCGTGACGAGGTCAGATCCCACACACCCCAACCTCCTCCACCTCCCCTACAGTCTGACCCCGATCACACCAGCCATGCAGCCTGTCAGGGCAGGACAGTGGCCAGTCCCTCATTTAACTCAGTTTGTTACTCTGCACTTTTTTTTTTTAAACAGGAAAATTAGGAAAAACAAATACTTTATTTAAAAAATACTAACACCTCAAATTTCCAGCCGTCAGAATCATTAGAGTCAGCCCAAGTTCTTGAATTGTATATCATTTCTTCAAATTATGCACAGTGAGAATAAGTGTCCCCCTCTCAGCTGCTGGAGCCTCAGAGTCCCTCCCTCCCTCTCATCGAAGAAGAAACTCAAGCATGTCTGTCGTGCAGTAATTACTAAGGCAGGTCTCTGCTGGAATAATCCAGAAAACTTTCAACAAATACTAAATAAAAATTGCTTTGTATCATCACTCGTTTAACTTGAAAATTCTCCTAATAGGAACATTATTTTCTCTGAAACTCCAAGTTAGCTGATATACTAAGGTAACAAAATGCTCCTGGCTACTTATTAAAAGAAGATATTGCTCACACCCCGTATTTGCAGCTGCTTTGATTCCCAAATTAGGACCCTGCACTCTGTGCAAGTCACGTATTAACCATAATAATTTTCCTGGATTTTGGGGTCATTATGTTCTGACTTCTTCATTACTTCACAGGCCCTAGTAAATGCAGAATCTCAGCTTGTGAGATGTGCCGTGACCATGTGCTGTGAGCTTATACTCATCCACACCTGTGTTCTTCAGTCATGGGGTAACATGGACAGTATTTTGTTCTCATTACCTTGGTAAAGCCTCGGAGCCCAGCATTTGTACCGACCCCTGAGGCCTGGAGGGGACCCAGGCAGGTTCTCCCAGGTCCTTATTTTACTGCAGTTAGTAAAAGCCTCTGCTCTATCCCCAACCCTGCCCCTCCTCCTAGGCCCTTGTCCTTCTCCCTGACCCTCCTGTCCCTCCTCCAACCTCCTTGTCTGTCTCCTGTAATCCCATTCTCCCTTCCACATCCCCTAGGCTCTCCCCCCACCACCTTGCCTGCCTCCCCGAGAGCATCAAAGACAGACATGGTGAAGGGAGACTGAGGTGAGACCTTCCAGTCTGGGCTCCTTCCCTCTGTGTTTCTTGCTCACCTCTGTGTATAGTTAGGTTGCTGTATTTGCGTTTTTGCATTTTTTTCACAATAAGATCCCCACAGCCCTGCCAGGGCTGTCTATCCCTGTGTCTATCCCTGTGGTCTTTATAACTTTCTAGGGCTTTTTCTCCTCCACCAGCTGAAAAGGAAAACCATGCAATCTAAGCAAAGTACCAGAAAGAGAGTAAGTCTGTTTCACACATATGCCTCCAAATTAGTATGACTCATTTCAAAAGTGCCTGGCACAGATTATCTAACAGCAGAACTCCTTTCATTGACACAGATAACTGAAAGGTGAATGATAATTAAAAACAATACATTTAAACCTCATGAAACAGGTGTCCCCTGTCACAGAGGCCACTGGACATTCCTAGAGTATGTGCCCCGAGGGTCAGTAGGTGCTCTGAGGAAGCCACAGTCTGTCCCTAAGCACGAAAACCCCAAGACCACCAGTGAAAGCCGAGCTCTCTCAGGGAATGGGGCGAAAAGGATTAAAGGATTAAGCAAGGAAAGGTTACAGCCTCCTCCCCTGCTGAGTTCCCAGGTAGACCGTCAAATAAATAAATGAACAAAGTGCAAGAAGTAAGTTCCGTTTCACCTGTGATGGTCACATCCTTGCAAGTAAAATACCAGATATGAAATTGTTTCTAGTGTCTCTCCCTCCCACCTCTCTCAGGACCCCTGCCTGCAGCTTTCTCCCTGGCACCGGCTCAGGGCAGCACTGAGGGGGGCAGTGTCCAGCCAGCACAGGACCGCGGTCTCAGAGCATCAAAGACAAACTAATGTATAGTTACAAAACTTTAGCATAAAGTATAAAACTTTATATAAAGTTTATAACTTTAATATAAACAGTCTTTTATATTAAAACTAGTTTGTGATGACACATTTATGCATTAACACGTAAAAGAAATCAATACCTGTCGATACTAAACTGGCACCTCTGCGCAGTGAATTTGCAAGTCGTTGCTTTTCCCCATTATCACACACAAATCATCATACACTGAAGGCAGCTGGTAAATCTTTTCTTTTAAATTGTAATTTCTGATGAATTTTAAAATGTTAGTTTCCTGCTAACATTTACTAAGAAGCTTGTACTTTTTAAAAGAGTAAAAAAAATTGTTTCAATGACCACAATTTCAGGATGTAAAAGTGTTAAAAACAATGCAGGTTGAGTGTCCCAAATCTGAAATCTGGAATACCCCAGCTCCCACCTGTAGGGTCTGACATGGTGCTCGAGGGAAACTCTACCCAGAGCATTCTGTACTTGGTCTTAGCCAAAAGGCCAAGAAGCAATGTCCAGGGCGTTCTGGATTTCAGATGTTCAGATCTGAGATGCCAGACAGGTAAGTATTATGCAAATATCCTAAAACCTGAAAAAAATATGAAGTCCAAACCTGCTGGTCCCAAGCATTTTGGGTCACTCAGCCTGTCTGGGCTCTTAACATCTCTGGTGTCTGATTTCTGAGGATTTGTGCCTCAGGACCTGTTCACTGAATGTGCACGTGGAGGGGGAGGAATGGACGAGTTTCCCAGCTGACCACGTGCGTGCCACCTCATGTGGGCTGGGATGCAGAACAAGCTGGCTCCCCTACCTTCGTTTCAATTTGTTTGGAGTCTACATTCTGAAACAGCAGCTTTATTCGATTTTTTCCGTCATCTGAGGATCCCTTAAGTTGAGAGAACTTAAATCTCCAGAGAACATTCTGTAAAGAAATGCAATTTGTCAGTGATGTATGTATGAACAAAAGATCATTTATTTAACTAACATCTATTACTATCTGTTTAGATGAATGAAGACATTTACTTAATTTCCTTGTCTACCTTTGACATGTGATTCTACCTCCTCCTTCTGCACCTGTGTGAGGGGAACTCGCAGCCCCGGCTCTCTCTGTCCCCAGCCAGCCTGGAGGGGCCGTCTGGCTTCAGGGGTCAGGACACACGTGCACCAGTGTCTTCTAACTCCTCTGCCCTGCTGGCCCTGTCTGGATTTCTCTTGGGGTTTCCTGTGCACAGTCTAAAAGCATCCTATGGTCACTGCTCCTTTTTCTTCTTGGAGTACTATAAAAATTCCACCACAAGAATTCCAGTTCTTCCTGTAGTACACCAGATGAAGCAGAAAGTGCAGACATCTATCGAAACACTAGGGCTGATACTAGTGACCTTGTCTGTGGCTATGTGCCAACCACTTAACCTTAGTTTCTCCTGAACCTACTTGAAAAATGTAGATAATACTACCTGATATTACTGTGAAAGTACTTAATGTTTGTTAAGACAAGTTAAAGATAAAATTAAGAAAATGCCATGAAGGCTATGTTAACTAGTTTGATGAAAATATTTCAAACTGTCTATAAACCAGCACATTGTACCTTGTGATTGCATTATTGTACACAGCTACGATTTAATAAAAAAATAAATATTAAAAAAGATAAAACGTATATAGCAAATTCCTAATTTTAGAAAAGGCTGCAGTAAATAAAGACTTAATGGCTGTTTTTAATGAAAGATCATTTTAATTATGGATGTTTCGTTATATAAAAGTCTTTATCTTCCCAGAAAAATCCCAATAGGAAACAGCAATAATTTCTTTTAGCATGTTGTAAGTTAAGTTTCTATTAAAAGCATTTATTTTGAAATAACGAACATATTTTACTCCAAGTGTCACAGGAGAGAGGCTGGGAAAATGTGGGTGTCTGGAGGTGCTCTCACCGCACCTGTCAGGTGGAATCCGTCTGTCCACAGCCCAGCTGCCCTCCAGGCTCCTGGCCACCCCGAGCCACTATACATTGAAAAGACCCAAAGAAACTCCTGGTACTGCTGGCTTGGATGGTCTGTCTGCAGTGGCCTGGCCTGGGACAGCCTCCCTGCTGCTGCTCCTGCCCACCTCGGCCACACTGCCTGCCCTGAGGGTCTCAGCTGGTCCTGGGCAGCTCCACTAACCCCGGGCATGGCCAGCATGGTCCCTGAGGGCTGTAGCGGACAGTGGTGGTTTCAGCTGCTTAGATCCGTTGAATCTCATTTGCCCTTAAAATGGTCGATCATCTTGCTTGTATAAAGGAGCTTGTGATGTATGATCAGGAGTGGGCATAGGAATCTCAGAAAACAAGGTTTTCCCTAATTTCTCACAAAATAGGCAAAGCCCAAATGACTCCGTGAACACAGGTAATGCAGTGTCTGATTTAGACTTGATCGTGCAGAAAAAGAGCTCAACGGTGGTCAACTCCCTATTAGGACAGAATCCTAGGAATGAGATAAATTGGCATTTTCCTGCTCACAGCTTCCTAAACTGCTCCTAAATATCACACACAGAAAGTGTAGAATCACCTGTGTGAAGGCTCCAGGCATAGCCGTGCGAGGTCAGCGCGGTCTCAGAACCGAGCGCTCTAACTGTCTTCTTATTACCTTTGTGGGTCGTCACCACTTCTACACTGCAGCTGCGCTAAATTCTATGTGCTGATATGAGGAAGATGCTGCCTGTGAACATATCCACAGTTTATTTGCATAAATTTTACAGTCTAGCCCTTGTTTAAGGTGACGTAAGACAGGTGGCTTGGGATAGGCTACACGCAGGTGGCCCTGACACTTGGTGGGGTGGGGACCATGGCAGGGCAGGGACCGTGCAGGCACCGTCTCTCCTCCCTTTCTCTGTGGGCTGCCTCCCCAGAACAGAGCTTCTCTCAGGATCGGGGGAGCTGAACCTCCAGGGGCAGCTCTCCAACCCTGTCTGTTCTCATGCATCTACAACCAGTAATGTTTCTAAAAGAAAAGAGATCTTGTTATTTTCATTATGGATGATATTTCTGTGCATTTTATCCAAAAGTCATCTGGGTGATAGATTAACCTCAAGACTCAGACCTTCTAGAAAATGGGACGGGACCTCCCAGGTCAGAATGTGGCTGCTGTGCACTGACACGGCAGCAGAGGCTGTGCCCAGGAATCCTCCCCACGAAGCCTGGGCTTTTGTTCAATTTGTTGAACTTTGGTGGGCCGTTGTCTTCCCATCCCTTATATAAAGGCTGAAAGGAATCCTGATTTTTAGTTCACAATCTTGGAAGACAGAAAATGTTTTTCTGCACTTTCAGTAATTAAAGGACAGTTTTGTAGTCAGTTCAAAGAGATGTGGAGGACTTCTTTCTCATCTGGTGGCCAGAAGGGTGTCCTAGCTTATTGTCTTTATTTGTAACCATACCTTCAATCTAGAAACTAAAAAATAAATATTAGATAATGACTTTCTCATTTATTTTGTAAGTACAGAAAGTATTTCCATGGACGACATGTTCTTTTCCTGCTCTGGCACATAACCCAATGGTAACCCGATGGTAACCCGATGTTAGTTAACCCGATGGTAACTCGATGTTAGTTAACCTGGTGGTAACCCGACATTAGTTAATCTGATGGTAACCCGATGTTAGTTAACCTGATGGTAACCCAATGTTAGTTAACCCGATGGTAACCCAATGTTAGTTAACCCAATGGCAACCTGATGTTAGCTAACCCGATGGTAACCCAATGGTAACTGATGTTAGTTAACCCAATGGTAACCCAATGTTAGTTAACCCAATGGCAACCCGATGTTAGTTAACCTGATGGTAACCCAATGGTAACTGATGTTAGTTAACCCGATGGTAATCCGACGTTAGTTAACCCGATAGTAACTCGATCTTAGTTAACCTGATGTTAGTTAACAAACCTGAATTGTTAACCCAATGTTAGCCTGATGTTAAGTGGGGAATTAACCACAAATGGACCACAGATATACCCTGTGGTGGGTCCAAGTAGGTGACTTATATGTAAAACTGAGATGTTATCCAAGGTTCAGAGCTGTTTTGCTTAAAGCTTGCGGTTAATAAGAATTGCTGCATGTTGTAAGTGCAGCTTTGACCCAGAAATGACACACTGGTGGCCTGACCTAGCAGGGCAAGCAGCTGGCAGCGTGTTTCTGTCTCTGCCTCTCCATCCCTCTCAGTCTCTGCCTCTCTGTCCCCCTCCCTCTGTCTCTCTGTCCCCCTCCCTCTGTCCCCTCTCAGTCTCTGCCTCTCTGTCTCTCTGTCCTTCTATCTCTATGCCCCCCTCTTGGTCTCTGTATGTCTCTCCATCTCTCTCCCGTGGAGACCCAGCAGTGAGCACAGGCCTCCCAGGAGAAGGCTGGTCCCACCTGCTCACTATCTCAGGACTTCAGAATTAACTCTTAGGGGCTTTCTCTCCCACACTGGGGAACCACTCAAGACTCTGACCATGGCCTCTGAGCTGAGTCAGGCTCCTCTTCCTCAGCATCCACTGGCCGTGGGAGAAGCAGAGTCAGGCCCACGTGTGCTGAGGCTGTGCAGAGAGGACACGTGGTCCTTGGAAATTCCTGTGCCGTCACACTGAAGGCCAAGAAGACAGTGTTAGGGACACTTTGGGGAGCCACAGTGTTGGACTGAGCCCCAGCCCTAGGCCAGCAGAAGGGGCCAGACCAGGACAGGGTCCACTGCACCAAGTGCCAAGTGAAAACCTCAAGGGAGCAGGAAGACCCCCAACCGGCCAGTTTTTCTTAGAAACTGGAGTTGGGCGCCACCCCTCCCCTACTTTTACACCTGCAGGGAAAGTCATCTGAAACAGCCTGATGTTACCCTGATATTAACCTGATATTACCCAGTGTTAGCCTGGTGTTAGCCCGATGCTTGTTAACCTGGTGTTAATCTGGTGTTAACCCAATGTTAGCCTGATATTAACCCTGTGTTAGCTCAATGGTAACCCCATGGTAACCCGATGTTAGTATTTGTTAACCTAACGCTAAACTAATGTTAATCCAATGTTTGTTAACCTGATGTTAATCCAATGTTAACTCGATGTTTGTTAATCTGTTAACCCAACGTTAGCCTGATATTAACCAATGTTTGTTAACCCGATGGTAACACAATGTTTGCCTGATGTTAACCCTATGTTAGCTTGATGGTAACTCAATGGTAACTGATGGTAACCTGATGTTAGTTAACTGATGCTAGTTAAAAAACCTGATTTGTTAACCAGATGTTAGCCTGATGTTAACTGATATTTGTTCACCTGATGTTAACCTGATGTTAACTCGATGTCTATTAACCTGGTAATTTGATGTTAACCAGATGTTAGCCTGATGTTAACCAATGTTGTCAACCTGATGTTGACTTGATATTAACTCAATGTTAGTTAACCTGTTAACTGGATGTTAGCTGGATGTTAGCCTGATGTTAACCAATGTTGTCAACCTGATGTTGACCTGATATTAACTCAATGTTAGTTAACCTGTTAACCGGATGTTAGCTGGATGTTAGCCTGATGTTAACTGATATTTGATAACCTGATGTTAACCCAATGTCAACTCGATGTCTGTTAACCGGATGTTAGCTGGATGTTAGCCTGATGTTAACTGATATTTGCTAACCTGATGCTAAGCCGATGTCAACTCGATGTCTGTTAACCTATTAACCAGATGTTAGCCTGATGTTAACTGATGTTTGTTCACCTGATGTTAACCTGATGTTAACTCGATGTCTATTAACCTGGTAACTTGATGTTAACCAGATGTTAGCCTGATGTTAACCAACGTTGTCAACCTGATGTTAACCTGATATTAACTCAATGTTTGTTAACCTGTTAACCTGATGTTAGCCTGATGTTAACTGATATTTGCTAACCTGATGCTAACCCGATGTCAACTCGATGTCTGTTAACCTGTTAACCGGATGTTAGCCTGATGTTAACTGACTTTTGCTAACTTGACATCGGCTGCTCTCAGCCTGCCTGTCTCCCTGTCTCCTCCTGTCTCCCTGCACGTGCCACCTGGTCTTCCCTGAGGGTCTCTCTCTCTCTCTCTCTGTCTTTCTCTCTCTGTCTTTCTCTCACTTTCTCTTGCATTCTGTTTGCTGCCCCATTCAGGAGTTGCTAATGAAAGACAATTAGACTTTAAACTCAATTTATTAAAATTTGATTTTTTTTAAACAGCGATCTTTACCATATCAACACTTTTCCATTCCAGTCATTGTTAATTAGCACAGGGAGTGAATTCTTAAAAATATTATATGGTGCCAGGTGCAGAGGCTCATGCCTATAAACCTAGCACTCTGGGAGGCTGAGGCAGGTGAATTACTTGAGTTGAGGAGTTTGAGACCAGTCTGGAGCAAGAGTGAAGCCCATCTCTTAAAAGAGATGAGCATTGTGTTGGACACCTGTAATCTCAGCCACTCAGGAGACTGAGGCAAGAGGATCAATTAAGCCCAAGAGTTTGAGGTTGCTGTGAGCTGTGATGCCATGACATTCTACCCAGGGTGACAAAGTAAGACTGTGTCTTAAAAGTAAAGATATTATATGGAAAAATATTGGCCCTATCTTTGGAAAGCATTTTCTCAACACTTACAGGGGTGGGTGAGTCCTCAGACTTGGTGGAATGGGACTGACCTTCTTCTGACACAGCTGACACTCACAGACGCAGCACTCTGCAGACTGCACCAGGGTGGGCTGTGTACCAGGCTGGGGCCACAGGTGACGTCCCTCTCTGCTGTGGTGGTGCTGGGGGGGCCTCCCCGGGCAGGCTGCACTTCCCTCCCCACCCCGGAGCTACCAAACAAGCTCCAAAAGGGACAGTTTGCACCCCTCCCACAGTCCCCCAGTGCTGGGTGCCGTCTGTGGGACATCTGCCAACGAGAAGGGCTGTGAGGTGTGGTCAGCATGTGCTGCCAGAGCGATGTCCCACGGGGACGACATCTTACCTTGGTCTCACTGTTGGAACAGGTGAATCCCAGTGTGAAATCCACCGTGAAGCACAGTGCTTCTCCATGACAGCGGCACGGATACGTTTTGGACTAGAAGGAAGCATTCGTTTTGAGAAAGCACCCTTTAGTGATGCTGCTTACAGTCACTAGATAACAGCAACGGTAATACCCCCTTTGCTCAAACACAATTTGTTTTAAAAAGTCCTAACATGCAAACTACATGGGCCCAGACTGGAGGACCCGTGGTTGCGAGAGACCTGTAGAGACGTTTCCACGTAGAAGCTTTCTTGCTTTTCGTCTCAGGCAAATGTTTCCAATTTTGTAGACTTAGGTGTGTCTGCAGACGTCTTATCACTATAGCTAAACTCATCACAGCCCAGGCGCCTCTGCTCTCCCGGGGGTCTTTGGAAACATACCCGCTCACTAGCTGCTGGCTGACTGTGCGGCGAGCCGCTTTTTCTTCTGCTCACACAAGTCACATCAGGGAGCCCCGGCCTCACAAACATGTGACTGCAGAGCCTAGACGTGAGTTTTTTGTGGGAAACATTCTAAACAGCAGGAAAATTTAAAACAACACTGAAGGGCAGGAAACCCCAGTAGTGACGCCACTAAAAAAGCAGATTAACAAAAGCAAAAACCGTGACATCCCAGAGAGTCGGAGCAAAGTGAGGGGGTCTGACGGCAGGCGGGTGAGGGGCCTGTGCAGGGCGGCTGTGTGCAGGGCCGTGTATGGACTCGGCCTTCCGAGGAGACACCTGCTGTCTCGGGCCCTCGGGCTGCCTGGCCTAGCTACGTGGGTGAAGGTGGAGGTTTGTGTTATAAAGGTTTTCACATCATTCTGGGCAAAAAGCATGAATGAGAAAATAGGAACCCTGGAGACTTGGTGAAAGTTATTTTTAACAACCTCTATAATTAATCTGCCGGTAAAATTTCCCCCTTTAGCAGAGAATCGAAGCCATCCATCTGAGTTGGGAAAATAAAACCAGGCCGCCTAGGCATGCTGAGTGTGCCAGGATGGTGCAGGTGCATCCCCCAGGTTCTGTGATGCTTCACAGGTGAGGACAGGGCCCATGTGAGGTGGCCACTCTCCGGCCCCGTCTCTCAGCCCTCTCTGCCCGTCCCTCTGTTCGTCTGTCTGACTCTCCTCCTGTCTCTCTGTCTGGCTCTCCCTCCTTCATTCTGTTTCTCTCTCTTTCTGTCCTGTCTCTCCAACTCTGTCCCTCTTTTTCTATATCTGTCCCGTCTCAGTCATCTGACCCTGGTGAAGGCAAGAGGGAGCTGTTCTCACCTCACAATGGGCTGCACCTCATAGCTGCCCACACGGTACCGTGACACCCACCCCACTACGTGATTAGGAAGATTCTCTGATTTTCCATACCTTATCTCTGTTCTGCCTCAGTCCTTTCCCCTGGGAGCTGCAGGAGCACCAGGGAACCTCTGGCACCTGTCCTGGTCTGCCTGATGAGGCTGCCACCCACACCTGAGCTGGACTTGGTGCTTCCCGCCTCCTGGAGCTTCTCACTGGGGCCTTGCACAGCCTGTCGGCCTGTCCAGGTCTGGGCCAGCATCACGCACAGCAGGTGCTCACTGAACACTCCACAATCCACTGGGGTCAGTTTTTGAAGACAGTACCCTACCCTAACGGTGGAGGGTAGGGTGGACCTCAGCCCACAGCTGGGTGACACAGTCCTGCCACTTCCATGTCCCCCTCCCTGAACTTGTCCAGAGTATGGAAGGATCGTGATCATACTTGAGAGTCCCTGAAGCAGTGTTCTCACAGCTAACATCTGAAAGCTACTGGGTGTTTAGAGATTAAATCTAGTGATTATAAAGTGTGAAACAGAAGAATTTCAAAGGGAATTGCTGTTTTTCTGCCAACAAACTGGCATCTTACGGTCTATCAGCTGATGCAGCAGGAAGCAGGTGTGACTGCCCTGTGACACTGGGGAGCCGGGGAAGGTTACTCCAGAAGGCCGTGTGGGTAATGCTGTGCACCTGCCTGTCTCTAACTGGACGAGGGAGGAGAGGCATGAGTCTGAGGAGCCTTTGGCTAAGAAAATCATTTTCACAATTAACACGTCAGCCTTCCAGACACACAGGGTATCTCATCACTTTCTTTTTCAGAACCTGGGAAAAACATTCTAAAAAATGTTTCCTACAAAACATTTTTGCTACAAAAAGTCAATATACAGAATTTTTAAACACAATTTTTTCAATGTAGCAAACAGATGAAGTAACTATTTCCAGGCTCTTTTTACATGTATCCCTTTCCTTCTTGATATTTTATTTTATTTTTTTTTAATTTGGCCTTTTTTTTTAAATTAAATAATAGCTGTGTACATTAATATGATCATGAGGCATCATACACTAGTTTCACAGACCGGTTGACACATTTACATCACCCTGGTTGACGTAGCTTTCCTGGCAATTTCCCAGTTATTGTGTTAGAGGAAACTCACATCAGCACCTGCATCCCAGCTCCTGTGTGGAAGCCCAGTTCATGCAGCCGAGGGTCTGAGTTGTGCTTATTTATGTGCACAGGTTTGTTTAAAAGATACAAATGTAGGTTGCTCAACAGATTTTCAGAGAATTAATAATTTAAATTATTTCCATGTCACTGAGGGGAACATGGTCACATGGAATCGTCTGAGACACTGAGGCTACAGGATGGAACAGCATTTTATCTCTTGATAAAATCACGGAGAGAGTTACATGCACATCCAGGCATGGACGGGGGTGGGGGGTGCAGTCCTGTCTCACTGTATTCCCTCTCCAGCACACTGTCCAGAGACTCCGGGAAGACGTCCAGCTGTCCAACTACTGGCCACAGCTCCACAGCCCTGCGCACACAGTGAAGCTTTTTGAATAAAGTTAATGAGTCAGGATCTCCTTCTACAACTGAATAAAATTTGAAATGAATTTTCAGGTAGTTTCAGATCTTTTTATATAAAAATACGAAAGAGGTCTTATTAGTGAAAGTTAGAGAAATGGCTTTGAAGCTCAGCTTGCAGAACAAAATAAATGAAGATCATGAGCAAAGAACAATTAATTTTTAAGGAAACCACCAAAAAACTAAAGCACAGATTAACCTGAGGAGTTAAAAAACAAACAAACAAATAAACAAACACTGAGCACACCAGTAATAAATGCAGATTTCTGCCTGTGCTCTGAACACTGGGAAGTCAAGATGTGGAAACTCCAGCAGTGATAGCAAACCTACCCCCACTCATTTGCTCATTTTCAGTGAGAAAAATGCTCTTAAAATAGTAAAGTGAGCCATATAGACAAGGGGCTGGAGTCCAGACACGGGAAGTGTCGGCCAGGTGCACCTAGCTGGCTTAGGGCGCCTCACATTTCGTTAAAGATTTTGGTCTATATTCCTGGGGAATATTGGCCTGTAGTTTCTGTCCCGTGCTGTCTCTGTCTGCTTTTGATACCAGGGAAATGCTGTCTTCAAAACTGAAGGAGTGTTGCAGTTCTTCGGCGGGGGGGGGGGGGGGGGGGGGGGGGGGGGGGGGGCGCGCGCGGCGGCGCGG
>CAUYPK010106814.1:0-35864 GCA_963574355.1 Loris lydekkerianus
TTTTAATTTCTGTTTAGAGGATCTGTCCAGCTCTGGGACAGGGGTGTTGAAGTCCCCTGTTATTATGGTGTTATAGGATATCATATTGCTCAAACTAAGCAAGGTCTGTTTCAAGAATCTGGGCACATTTAAATTGGGTGCATAAATATTTAGAATTGAGATGTCTTCTTGTTGTATTTTTCCCTTGACCAATATGAAGTGACCATCATTGTCTTTTTTGACTTTAGTTGCCTTAAATCCACATGTATCTGAAAACAAGATTGCAACCCCTCTTTTCTTCTGAATTTCGTTTGCCTGAAAAATTGACTTCCAAACTTTAAGTTTTAATTTGTCTTTTGATGTAAGGTGTGTTTCCTGCAGACAGCAAATAGATGGCTTGTGTTTTTTAATCCAATCACCCTCTTCAGTGGGGAATTCAAGCCATTGACATTTATTGAGATCATTGATAAGTGTGGTAGCATTCTATTCAACTTATTTTGTGAAAGTCCATTGCTTAGTTTTGTCTTTTGCATCTTTGTGGAAACTAGGTTCTGTCCTTTAATTTCTGGGTGTTTACTTTGCTGAAGGTCCATTGTGATGGTCAGTGTGTAGAAAAGGTTGAAATATTTGCTGTAAAGCTGGTCTTGTGGCGAATTTCCTCAAGGTTTGCATATCAATAAAAGATTTCTCCATCAGTTTTGAAGCTTAGCATGATTCCTTCCTGCACACCACTTGGGGTTATGCCTGTCCTCCCAAATTTTGCATGTATCCCTTATCCCTAAAATATCTGTCTGAGTTTATTACAAGTTGCAAGATGGTCACATTGAATTCTTTAAATGTCTCTCTCTTTTTTTTGCCCCTGGGAATATCCTTGTTTGTAAGGAGGCCGTATCACAAAGTTAGGGCAGGGTGGCATGTCCTAAATTTGATACCTTGGACCTTAAAAGTGAGGAAGAGGAGAGGGTTGAGGATATATAACTACTAACCCAAAGCAGAATATAGGAAAAGGATAAGGCGTAGAAACAGGACCTAGGGTATAGGACTGACTCTACTAAGTACCATCTCCTTGGGATCCATTATAAGTTCCCAAATTATGTGTTTCCTTTTTTAGGAGACAGCGAAGTATCGTGGAATGAATATTAGAAGTTTGTGACCAGCCTGACCAACACAGAGAGACCTCATTTCTACAAATAATAGAAAAACTAGCCGGGCATGAGGGTGAGCACCTAGTCTCAGCTACTTGGGAGGCTGAGGCAGGAGGATCATCTGAGCCCTAGGAGTTCAAGGTTGCTGTGAGCTAGGCTGAGGCCAGGGCGCTCTAGCTCAGGCAACAGAACAAGACCTGCCAATTTGTTTCTCCAGACCTTGTTTTTTCCAACTGTTAAGGTGGATTGCATTGTTATTTCTAAATATTTTCAGTCCTTTTCCCTGAGAAGATTATACATCCCCACCTCACTGCCCTAAGGTTTGACCACGTGACTTGCTTTAGTCAACAGAATATGGGCAGAATTGACATGTACTAGTTCCGGGCAGAAGCTTTTTAAGAGCCAGCATACTTGACAATGACCAGCTGATTTTCCTTTGGCCAGGGCAGCGAGCCAGCATACTTGACAATGACCAGCTGATTTTCCTTTGGCCAGGGCAGCGAGCCACTGTAGCTCTCCACAGGTGCTTCTGAGCTGCTATTCGGGAGTAAAGACTAATTGATTAGGATTTTATTGACCTGTGCCTTTTTTTGAAGCCACAAAATAACAATGGCTTAAACAGAAGTTAATTTCTTTACACTTTTACTTCTTTTATGAAGTCCAGAGGTAAGCAGCCTGGAGCTGGTATGGTATGGTGATGCCACAGAATTATCAGGGACCTAGCTCTTTGCTGTGTCACTTCTAGGATGTGACCCTTGTCCTCATGGTCCAAGATGGTTACTACAGCTTCAGCCGTTGCATCTGTGTTTCAGGTGGTAGAATGGGGCGTGAGAAAAGAAGGAAATTACTTTCAAGTGGGCTTACTAGAAGTCACATATAATAGCAGGGAGGAGAGGGAAGAGGAATGGAAGGAGAAAGAGAATAATCAAAATGCTTGGTCAAAATGAGTGTCCCCTTGTTGTAGAAAAAGTGGACAGCACTAATACAGAGCTACCAGTGTACCTCCAGCTCCTTTGTGGGCCTGGGGCTGGAGCCAAGGGGGAGGCAGGAACAGACCCCCAGCTTCCATCTCCTTGAGAATATATTGGTAAAGAAGAACTTGAGGTCAAGCTGGTCCTCTACAATGGTAATCCCCAACCTGGGTTGCAGGCCCATGGCCTGTTATGAACAGGAGGAGGTGAGCAGCAGGTGAATGAGCGAAGCTTCATCGGTCAGTGTCTCCCATCACCCTCAGATGGGACCGTCTAGTTGCAGGCAAACAAGCTCAGGGCTTCCAGTGATCTGCATTAGGATGAGTTGTGTAATTATACATTATATAATGTACATTACACATTACAACGTAATAATAATGGAAATAAAATGCACAATAAACACAATGCGTTTGAATCATCCTGAAACCAATCCCCCAACCCCCACCCCGGTCTGTGGAAAAATTGTCTTCCATGACACGGGTCCCTGGTGCCAAAAAGGTTGGGGACGGCTGCTATAGTAGGTGAATCCAAATCTCTCAAGCCAGGAAGGGAAGGGCAAGACGTAAGACCTAGGAGACGAATGGTGGGATTGTGCATCAGTTAGTGTGGGTTAAGCTGCAGAACAAGTAGATGCCAAATGTCCAGTCACCGAAATAAGGAAAGGCTTGCTGTTTCTCACCTAAGACTCCAACGTATACTGAGCCAGAGTGAGACCCCGTCTTTAAAACTAGCAGGATATAGTGGTGGGCACCTGTAGTCCCAGCTACTGGGGAGGCTGAGGTGAGAGGATCACTTGAGCCCAATAGTTTGACGTTGTTCTGAGCTGTGATGCCACCGCACTCTATTGAGGGCGACAAAGTGAGACTCTGTCTCAAAAATAAATAAATAAATAAAATAAAATAAAAAGGATTGGCTTGGTGCCTGTAGTACAGTGGTTACAGTGCCAGTCACATACACCAAGGCTGGTGGGTTTAAACCCGCCCCGGGCCTGCTAAACAACAACAACTGCAACAACAACAACAAAATAGCCAGGCACTGTGGCAGGCGCTTGTAGTCCCAGCTACTTTGGAGGCCGAGGCAAGAGAATGGCTTAAGCCCAAGAGTTGGAGGTTGCTGTGAGCTGTGACGCCACAGCACTCCGAGGACGACATAGTGAGACTCTGTCTCAAAATAAATAAATAAATAAGATTCCAGTATAAGGCTTTAAGTCGGTGATGGCTCTACTGTATGGAAGGGTCCATTGGCCAATGTGAAGTAAGGGGAAAAAAGGTTTAAAAATAAGAAGTATTATTGAAGATTTCAAAGATATACAAAAGCAGAGGGAATGATATTATGAACCACTTTCAGAGAAATTGAGACTCTACCTTCGTTCCCTTCCTTCTTCTACCTCCCCTCATAGGCAGTTCACACGTGTAATCCCAACACTTAGGGGGTCCCGGTGTGAACATTCCTTGAGGCCAGGAGTTTGAGACCAGCCTGGGCTACACAGTGAGACCCCTGTCTCTACAAAAAATAAAAAAAATTAGCAGGGGCATGGTGACATGTGCCTGTAGTCCCAGCTACTTGGAGGCTGAGGAAGGAGGTTCACTGAAGCCCAGGAGTTGGAGGCTGCAGTGAGCTATGATCAAGCCACTGCACTCCAGCCTGGGTGACAGAGTGAGAACTTGTGTCTAAAACATAAAAAGAAGAAGACACACATTGCAGTGGCCTGGCAGGGTCTTACTATCTACCCTTTGGGGAGCAGAGTTGTTGAGGCTTAAACCCTCCTACTCCCCAATCAGCATTTGGAGCAAATTGAAGCAAAACCACAGAAGATAAATGCTAAGGCTGCCTCCATCTCCAGTAACTGCATTATAGTCTGGGGAAAGCTTTGTGTGGTTCCCACCTGCAGGGCGGCCCCTCAAGGACCTCTCAGGATCAGGGGTCGTCCCATCAGGATAACTCTGTGTTAGCAGCACCCCTTCTCCCAAGTCCTATGTGAGTCATCACTTGGCAGCCAGCAGCTGATGTTCCTTTCTCTCCTAATTAGAGCATCTATTTTCATGCTAAAATGTGATCAATGCATGAAAAGAAGGGACGTGCTTGGTTATCAACTGCTTCTCTAGAGACAGTCATTTGAGGGAGCACATAACATTTTTAGTTTTAGAATAAAATGACTCAGCGTCCCTCATAATGCTTTGAGAGAAAGCAGCTTATTGCCACCAAGAAGGCGAAAGGGAGAGGCAGAAAGCATCACAAGCCAAAGCATGCCACAGCCGTTAGCCTGCAGCCCTGTGCTGTGGCCACCGCCTTTTAACAAGGGAGGGAACTGAGACTCAGAGAAGTTCAGCAAGTTGCCCCAAACCCCAAAGCTAGCAAATGCAGAGGCTGCTCAATTCTAGCATTCACTTCCTCTCCTCTAAAAGAGATCCAGAATTACACACAGGACAACTTCCAGGATGGCTCCCCAGGGATCCCAGTACCCTCCTCCTGGTTGGGCCACACTCTTCCTGGGCGATAGCATCTAGCCCTGAGGCTGTTAGCAGTTGGCTTGTGTTCCGATCTGGTTTAAACACTTGAGTAAATTTCTCATCTCCCACAACTCTGAGGCAGGGTGGGTGTCAGTGACTCATGTCAGAATGTTTACCTTTTTGGTCCGTGTCCTTTGGTCCCACCTTCCATTGATTCAATCTCACCATCATCCTGCTTCCACCCTCCTCATGGTTTCAAGACGGCTGTCAACAGCTTCTGCAGCTACATGATTCTTCATGTTCATGAAGAGAAAGGAGGTCTCTTCCAGAGTTCTCTTGAAAGAACCAGAGAACTGTAACCCTCGTCTTCTGTAGTTGTATTGCTCCAAATAGGGTCAAATGCCCACTCCAGAATCAGTTACATGGCCGGAGGATGGGGTGACTGGCCGCAGCATGAGCTCTGTGTCACACCCCCAGTGCAGGGGCAGGGGCAGAGTTATTTTCTTGGAGGCACGTGGGAGATATGGACATAGGAACATAAATTGGGTAGTTACCATGAAAAAGAGTACTGATATTGGGCAAGCAACCCCCATATCTACCACAACTTCCAAATTCACACCTGCAACCTGACCTATGAGTTCCAAACGACTGAATTGAATTGCCTGTGTCTGAGATGTATGTCAAGGGTAACACAGCCAAAACATCTCTTGATTCACTTCCCCACTCACCTATTTCTCCCTCAGTCTTTCCCTTCTCAGTAAATGTCATCAACCATTCACTCAGCTGCTTAAGCCAAAACATCTATCTCTTACCACTTTCCCCTTCACACACTGAGCCCCAGCCACCCTGGCATTGCTTGGGTTCTTAAATTGTTTCCACCTTAGGGCCTTTGAACTTGCTGTTCCTGCTGCCTGAGAAGCTCTAGCCTCAGTATTTCACATGGAATCACCTCTTGTTATTGAAACCTTCACCCAAATATCACCTTTCCTGGCCACCTCATCCAAATTAGGGTCCTACCCTAATAGTATGTATCATACCTTATCATCCTGTTTTGTTTCTCCTTAGAAATTATCACTACATGAAATAATCTTGGTTATTCATGCTGTTTGTTTATTGTCGGTCTAGCCCCCCCCCCCCCCCAAAAAAAAAAAAACACAAATGACATAGGTGGTGAAAGAAAACAGCTCTGGTCAATTTATTTTGCCTCTCTGCAGCTACAAATAAAGTAGCTGTGTTGTATGTAAATTTTAACTCCTTTTGTAATCTGCTTTCTCCTGTGAAGGTTTCCAATGGTGTCTCATTTTTAAATTTAAAAAGTTAGCTGGAAGCGACAGGGTAGATTTCATCTCCCAAATACTTTTGCCATTATCAAAGAAACACTATCAGCTAAAGAAAGAAGGTCTGTAAGTCTAATCACCTTTTAGAAGTGGCAGAACGTTGGTTAAATAGAATAATGATATTTCCTGAGAGGAAAATCCCTATCTATGGAATTACATTAGCAGGATGTCCCTCATTACAATTATATATGAGAAGGAAATCTGGGATATGTGGATTTATGTGGTATGGCTTTCTTGAAAACATTATATAAAACACGTGACCATCTAAGGCATAAAATATAGATGTTTTATAAATTAAAAGCTACCCATACATTTCATTCATAAAATCTGGGTCAAAGGGGGCAGAAAGATGGGTGCAGAATGTGCCAGACCTTTTCCTATTTACTCAAGTGTATTATTTATATCCTTAAAATCACTAGGAAAATCTGATCGGTTTCTGATTTGTGTGAATGTGACTGGACAATCTGATCACATGTGTTAGTTAGTTCACCCCACATTCTTCAGTCACTCTCCTTTCTGGTGTGCTAGGATCCAGGAAACTCTTCTCCATAGACTACATCTCCATCTTTCCATTGCTCAATGGATGACAGTGAGTAGTAGAATTTGGAGTGTAGGGTTAGAGAAAAATTGAGACACTGAAACTTGTACTTTCCATTCCTAGCTATAAATTTCCCTGCATGTAAAATTGTTGTGCCTGACTTACAAGGCATTTATCCTCATCATGGCATAGTAAATATAAAGTGTGGAGAACTACCCCTGGCACTTGACAAGTGATCAAAAATGTTTGCTGTTGGTGTTAAAACGTAGCAAGACCCCTTAAAATACACAGCATGGTACTTGCTCAAGCTATAAATTATTTGACATTGAAATATGTTTATTATTTGAAATACGAAAAAAATAAAAGACATATTCTTTTCTCTCACAATCTTGCAGGATTTTACTTGTACTTGTGTGTTTGAATTATATGGCAGAATCCTAAATAATCTGATGTGAACTGCAGAGACATCTAGGACCCCAGGAAAGAGATAGAGTAAAATGGGTGGAGAAACCAGAGTGCCTGATGTGAGCTCAGTTTGGGATTTTGGTTAGAAACTGAAGAAGCTGTACAGGAGGGAAACAGATATTTAAGGTAAGAGGAAGACCACAGACAAAGGTGTGGAATTTTTTTTTTTTCACTCTGTCATCTACCCCTTTATTTATTCAACAGATTTTTATTAGGCACCTACAATGTGAATGGTACTAGTTTAGGTATAAAAACATCTGTGAAGGGTGGCGCCTGTGGCACAAAGGAGTAGGGCGCCAGCCCCATATGCCAGAGATGGCGGGTTCAAACCCAGCCCTGGCCAAAAACTGCAAAAAAAAAACCCCCCAAAAAAATCTATGAAAAACATAAAACATATACCTTCATAGAATCTATATTTTACTTAGAGGAAGTAGTCAATTAAAAAGTAAATAATCAAATATATGTCAGGTAAGGATTCTTGTAGAAATAGCAACATATTAAGAGCATATGAAACACATTGGGTCAGTTACTGTAATATATATGGAGTAGTCAAGGATGGCCCAACTTATATTAGTTGCATTTAAGCAGAAACCAGAGGAAATGAGAGAAAGAGAAACCTACTTTCTAGCTGAAGACTATGGCAGTGTCATAAAGTCTAGGGCAAATTCAGTCTTATGGGTTCTGAAGAGCCTTGGGTAGAACTAATTTGTTCTAACATTTCAAAAATTGTGAAATTGTAGGATTCTTATTGCTGCTGTTCATTTAAAAATGCTTTGAGTTGTTTTCTGTTTTATTCATTCAAGCCTGACTGACACAGTATTTGAAAGTACAGTATTGGAAAGTATGCTTTCAGGAAACTGTCCCAAACATGAAAACACGTTATCTGAGCAGTTACACTTGTTAGATCAATAGGAAGACAGCCATACTGGTAGAATATGGTATGCAGTTAGCCATTTCCCATTAAGTGGTTAAAAAATGGAAAGTGGATATTCAAATAATCAACCTGTGGTTATCTGGAATAAAGTGCATATTCAAAGGGAGGCTCTGGTAGATTAAATACTACCTACTCAGATCTGTTATAAAACCAAAAGGAATATAAGAACAGAGGTTAGGTGGCAGGTAAATGTCTTATTCTGACCTCACCAGGATCTTAGAGAAAATAAAAATTCAAGAGTGTAATTCTCTACTTGGCATAATTAGAGGATCCGAGAATTTTTATGACCACACTAGTTCTGTCTGAACATCAGCTGAAAATTATAATTAAATCCCATAGGTTGTTTTATTACAATTAAAGTGAATTAAGGACAAAACCTGGTGTTGCATTTAAAAGTGAGGAATAGAAAATTAGACTAAGAGCCTAAAAAATGAAGTAGAAAAAATGAGTAAATTTGCATTTATGAATAAAGTTCTCTGAGTCCCTTGTTAGCAGAAGCAGTCATTCTGCTCTGTGTGAGGAAGCTAGTTCTGCCTTGTTTGGGGATGATCTGCAGTGGATACACTGCTAAGGAATAGTAATTCTCTTAATTTCCCAAGATCACTGCTCTTATTTACTCCACCTTATAATAGGGCTCCAATTTCAGCCTTCTTCAACTGCAAGAAAAATCGAAGTCTGACCTAGCAGTAGATAGATTATATATGAAAAAATTACAGAAGTTTATTAATGTATATTAACTTAAAATTGGGAGTATATTTATACATATATGCATGTATATACACACACACATTCTTATCTGTGGTAAATAAGGAAGAAAATAACATAATATCAAATTGGGAAACATTTACAAATATAAATGAATGGGCTAAGTTTCTGAATCCATTGTATTGGCTCAAACAACTGGAGATGCTGGTAACAATTTCCTACTGGTTGACAAAAACCTATACTGAGCACAGGCCTAAAATAAATTAAGGCCACTTAATAGAGTCTCTATGTGTGTAATTTTTTTTTTTTTTTTTTTTTTATTGTTTGGGATTCATTGAGGCTACAAAGAAGCAGATTACACTGATTGCAGTTACTAGGTAAAGTCCCTCTTGTAATTGTGCCCCACCCCCAAAAAGTGCTCCATACACTGTGACCCCCCACATCCCACTCCCTCCTCCCCTCTATCTGAAATTCCATTACTGGGCATCTACCCAGAAGGAAAAAAATCCTTTTATCATAAAGACATTTGCAGTAGATTATTTATCACAGCTCAATTTACAACTGCCAAAACATAGACACAGCCTAAATGCCTACCAACCCAGGAATGGATTACCAAGCTGTGGTACATGTATGCCATGGAATACTACTCAGCTACTAAAAAAGATGGAAACTTTACATCTTTTGTATTAACCTAGATGGAAATGGAACACATTTTTCTTAGTAAAGCATCACAAGAATGGAGAAGCAAGAATCCAATGTGTGTAACTTTTTTAAAAAACACTTCAAAGTCTTAAGTAGACAAGATACTTTATTGAACAAAACAAATTTGAATTGTATTCAATCTATAAAAAACAAATCTAAATAAAAATATAACTAATGCAAATGTGTTACTCTATAGAAAAAACATAGATTTTAGTTTCTTGATTTTATATTTGGTAGCTTTACTGAATTTTTAAAATTAATTCTTAATTTTTTGCTGGCATTTTTATGTTTTAAATTTAATATTATGTGTTGGCACACACAAAAAAGTTAACTTCTTCCTTTTCAATTTGAAAGTCTCTCATTTATTTTCCTTGCCTTCTTGTTCTAGCTAGGGCTTCAATATTGTGTTGAATATAAGTTGGTGGCAATAGGCATTTATATCTTCTGCCTGGCCTTACAGGAAAGGCTTTCCATGTTCCACCAATGAGTATGGTGTTCACTGTTAAGCGTGTGATGTGTAGCCTTTATTGTGTTAATATATATTCCTTCTACACCTAATTTTTCAAAATTTTTATCATAAAAACATGTTGAATTTTGTCAAATGATTTTTCTGCATCTATTCAGATGATCATATTTTTTCTTTCTTTGTATTAATGTGGTACATTGTATTTATTGATTTGCATATCCTGTTTCCCAGGGATAAATATCACTTAGTCATGGTGAAGAATGACCCTTTAATTGTGTTGTTGAATTCATTTTGCTAGTATTTTTTTAAGGTTTTTTGTAACTATATTCATCAGAAATATTGGCCTGTAATTTTTTTACAGAGTTCTTTTCTGGTTTTAGTATCAGTTTTGCCAGTCTCAAGAAAATAAATGTGGAGCTAGATGATGCCAATGTGTCCATCTGGGATTGAGAGGGCATGGGTGGAGAGGAGGAGGAAATGATGGAGAAATCGCACCTGAAACTAAATCACTGCTGTAAAGGAAAGGAATTTCAAGACTGCTATTTTATGCCTCTAACTTCTAAAAGCATTTAAGATTCCACTTTCTAAGCGCTCAGAACTGTTGTCTTTGTAATATCCTTTGTGAAAATGTTGAAGGAAAAGAGAGAATGGGATTGTAGGGTTTAATTGTCTTCATTATTTTTTTGGTTGTCTTTGTAATATCCTATGTGGTATTGAAGGAAAAAGAGAGTGGGGCTGTAGAGTTTAACTGTCTTTATTGCTTTGCTGTTGGAATAGGGAGGCCCAACCAGACAGGACCAGAAGGAGGGTGCTTAGGGATATCTGATAGCTTACCCAGGGTTATGGCCCTCACAGCGGAGGACTGGTTCCATTGCCGTCTCACTGGGACATTACTTCTGCAGGACCCTCATGTCTAAGTGCCTCACTGAGCCTGCTGACCCATGACAACACTTCTGCCTCTATTACTTCAACAACAGTGACCTGCTCTCCAATGGTGTCCAGTGGCCATATCTCATGGCATTGCTGGTTTCCATTAAATGCAGCACTGGGTTAGCAGAAACAAATAAATAAATATAATGAATAAAATAAATAAATATGGACGTATTCATTTCTCTACCATGTATAAGAAGAGTGTAAGAAGTAAAACCTAAACGTCCATATACAGAAGAATAAAATATGGCGCTTATGATGTGTACAAAAATAAACTCAAAATGGATTAATGATGTAGACATAAAACTTGAAATTGTAGAACTACTAAAGGTAACATGGAGATAAGGCTTCATAACACTGGTCTTAACAAAGATTTTTTGCCATAAGCTCAAACATGTAGGAAACTAAAGCAAAAACAGACAAGTGGGATTTCTCAAACTAAAAATCTGTTCACAGCAAAGGGAGAGTGAGAAAAAGTATCTGTAAAAAAAGAAAAAATATTTATAAAATATGTATCTAATAAGGGAACTATGTCCAAAATATACAAAGAACTCAAATAATTTAATAGCAAGAAAAAATTCAATTCAAAAGATGGGCAGAAGACCTGAACAAACCTTACTCAGATTAAGACCCAGAAAAAGCCAACATTCTAGGCTGGGCTGCACTTATATTCCTAGCCAGTTGGAGTCTCAGGTGGGAGGATCACAGGAGCCCAAGAATTCAAAGCCAACCTAGGCAACATAGTGAGACTCTATCTGAAAATGAAAAATAAAAAATAAACCAATAGAAAAATGCTAAACATCATTAACCATCAAGGAAATGCAAATTAAAACCACTGAAACCACTGTGAAGTAATACTTCATGCTTGTTGTAATAAATATTGTCAAAAGACTTTATTTTTTTTTTAGGAAAAAAAACCTAAAAAAAAATAGCCTGTTGTTAGAAATGTAAATTAGTACAGCCATTATATATATGTATAATATATACATATAAGCAGTATGAGGGTCTCAAAACAGTGAAATTCAAATTCACTGTGTTCCAACAATCTCACTTCCATCAAATGCAATAAAATCTGAATGTTGAAGAGATAGCTGCACTCCCATGTTCATGCAGCATTATTCATAGGAGCTGAGATGCAGAAGCCACGTAAGTATTCACCAATGGATTAATAAACAAAATTTCATATATGCAATAGTGCTATAAATTGTAATAGGAAAGGAAATCTTGTCATTTGTGACAACATGGATGAATGTAGAGGAGATTTATCTAACTGCAATAAGCGAGGCACAGAAAGATTAATATTGTATATCCTCACTTATGTACGGGATCGAACAAAGCCAAACTCATGGAAGAGAGTAAAATGGTGGTGACTATCAGGAGGGAAACAGGAGGTGGATGCTGGTCAGAGGGTACAAAGTTTCAGTGAGACAGGAAGAATAAGTGCTGAGGATCTATTGTATAGCATGGTGACTATAGCTGCTAGTATTGTATATTTGAAAATTTCTAAATGAGTAGACCTTAAATGTCTTATCCCCCCAAAAATGATATGTTCACTAGCTTGATTTAATTATTATATAATGTACACAAATATCAAAATAACATGTTCAACATAAACATGTGCAATGTCTATTTGTCAAATAAACTTTAATGAAGCTGAAAAATAAAGTAAATGCATGTCTATAAAAATACATAATAATATAATAAATAATAAAATTTAAGTACTATGCTAGGAACAGACATACCAATACTAGACAAAATACTTCCAAAAACAGAACTTTACTTCACAGTGACAATAGAGTCAATCCATTAAGTAGATGAATGTTTATATATGTGGCTATGTGTTTCATAACAGAATTTCAATATTAAAGAAATGGAAATGAAGAACTTAGAAAAAAAAATAGAAAGATCACAATTACATTTGGTGAATTAAACATCTCTTCCTTAGTAACTGATACAATAAATGGACACATAATCATTAAAAACTGAGACATACAAGTGTAGCAGCCTGTATAGCCTACGGCTAGGAGAAGTGAGAATTGTAAGTAACACCTGTATAGCTCAATAATGGAACACCTTGGTGAAAAGGGCATGGGGAGGGATTTAGCTCTCCTAACAAGCATTAGAGAGCTCTCAAGATGAGAGCAGTGGTGAATTGGCAGTCTCTACACCTGTGGCATTGAGTGGCATGAGATCAGCCTTATATTAGGCTGGAGGAGAAGGCAGTCGTGAGCATGCCCATTCTATCATGAACCCACTTATTCTGACTCTGTCTCCTTTCCTGCCTGCAGGAGCATCAGCTCAGCGTCTCTCTGCTGCCTGCAGGAGCTGCCAGCACAGCGTCTCTCTGCTGAAGGTCACTAAGGTCTGCTAAAGACGAAGATCTATTCTAAGACTACTTCACTCTCAAAAACTATCTCCCTTCTGCTAAGGTAAATAGCCCTCAGGCACCTAAGAGCAATTGTTCCTGAGCAAGATAACAGCATGGCAGTGCAGGTCTGGAACACAGCTAGATAGGCTGGAACCCGAGACCAACCAGTCTGAGGCCCTGATAAGTGGTGTCCACGAAGGGACCCCAACATACAAGATTTGAGCAACTATCAACCAACTTGATTTAGTTGGTAATTATAGAATACTTCACCCAAAAATAGCAGAATACATAATATTTTCTCAGTAGTATACAAATTGCTGACTAATACATACCATATTATAATCTGTCATAATATGGCTAAAAATATTGAAAAATTTTAAAAGATTGAAAATACATTTTTTTAAATGGAATTAAATCACAAATTAATAACACTTAAATATCTGAAAAAACGTTTGGAAACTAAACAATATCCTTTTGAACAACTCCTGGGTAAAATAAGAAATCACAGGGGGAATTAGAAAATATTTTAAAATAAAATACAAATATGGCCTATCAAAATTTCCAAGGTGTATCTAAATCAGTGGTCTGAGGGAAATTTGTAGCATTAGCTAGGAACTAGGAGAGATTAGAGACTAAAAAAAAACACTATTTTCACAAAAAAGAGAAAATAAAGGTGTAATTAAGAACATTTTCTTGGAAAGATAAATATTTTGAGTCCTGTTTCTGAAATAGTGCCAGTATGTACCAAATGGGTGTTTCATTTATTAAAAATATGCTGACTCACCTCCCTTTATCACAGCTCAAATTATGATCACCAAAATGTGGAAACAACCTAAATGCCCACCAACCCAGGAATGGATTAGCAAGCTGTGGTATGTGTACACCATGGAATACTATTCAGCCACTAAAAACAATGGAGACTTCACATCTTTTGTATTAACCTGGATGGAGGTGGAACACCATTCTTCTTAGTAAAGCATGACAAGAATGGAGAAGGAAGAATCCAATGTACTCAGCTCTACTGTAAAGGCAGTAGATGAGCTAATACAAGGGATGAGGTAGGGTTGAGGGAGCAGGTAGGAGGAGAGAGAGGAATAGGGGGGTCCGAGGTATGTCAGACTCTTGGGGGTGGGACACAATTATAAGAGGGACTTTATCTAACAAATGCAATCAGAGTAACCTAATTCATTGTGCCCTCAGTGAATCCCAAACAATTTTTAAAATGGTGACTTAGCACTGTTTTGGAAAAAACAAATTTATATCAAAAATTCAATAATAGAAGAGAAAAAAAGATTCTAAGGTGGAAAACAGATGCTAATCTAGGCAATGACACTTACTGCAATTGATACAGCAAGTAGCAGTGTAAGACAAGAAATTGATATTTTCAAAATTGATATTCCCTAACCAAGTACGTCTCTGGGCAAGTAACACTCTTGCTCTGAAATTTAATATCTTTACCTATAAAGTGAAAACATCTAATTTGTTTAAATATAAAGTTCCATTTCTCTTTAAAATTACAGACTTTTACTTGACAAATCTTATAAAGGGCCTGTTGCAATGTATTTTGAGAGGTGCTTGATAGAAAGATTTTTAGTCTTTTTCTTCAAATTTCTTACAATTGGGTTGCATAAAATAAATCCTATGAAAGTAATGAAAACACAGATTACTCTATAATATAGCTTAAAATGTAAATATAAACCAAATAATAGGAAAATCTCAGAGGAAAGAGCTATTTTTCTTGGTCTAGGTGACAGAATTAGGGATATCTTTATCTTCTTACTATTGATTTGGAGACCCTGGCCAGCATAGCTTCTCTTTGTATTCTCCAAAATTAACAAATTGACCTCCGTCTTTCTTTAGATGTCTGTAAGGTTTATGGCAAGAAAACTAAATTAGCATCACATTATCACATATTCTTAAGCCAGGTTTTGTAAGCTAGCTAACATAAAAAAATAGTCACCTGGTCTGAAGAATGAAAACTGTTCATCTGGTCTACAGTATCTAGAGGCAGGACTGCTGCTTTTTAAAAAATGCCGTGATAAGAAGAAAGCTTTGAAAGAAACCCGTCTCTGCAGACTGTGCAATGTAGCACAGCCAGGGTGATCTTTTGGACATGTGCTCTCTGGTTCAAATTACAGCCATTCACACACAAGCTCACTCCTAGGAATAAGGACAATGAGGTTTTCACAAATTCCTGAAAAGTATCACTTTTAACTTGAAAACACTGACATGGTTGTCTCTCTTTGGCTCCAGGGTTTAGTTTTTAGACATTTCCTTTGCTCATTGTCCCCAGACAATGACTTGCTGTCAAGTTGCTTTACCTCGAAAGGAATGTGTGAGCACCTGAGTGTTACCGGAAGAAACTGCACAAGGAAGCCCGGTGCTCGCCATGTTAATTTTCTAGTCTCTCAACTCATTAAGAAAAAAAATGAATATTTATTACATTTAGGAGTTGAAGACATTAAGAAAACACATTTACGTTGAGCATTATTTCTTACTCCCTAAGTGAAAATTAAAAGGCACACTTTCTTTTGTTTTTGTTATGCTATTAGACAAGATGAGGCACAATTTTAAGCTGCAGGAAAAACAAGACAGAACAGGCATGTCCTTTGCTTTCTCCGTGTGACTTCCAGTATTATCCCTTAAGAAAAGCTGTTGAAAATAACTAGTCATTTTAAAGTAACTTAAACATACCAAGACTGACAATTCTATATGCCCCTAAGCACTCCATGATCCATTTCAAGTCTTCCAAGTCTATTTATTAAAAAAAAAAAAAAACTACAAAAGAATCCAAAGATCGTTTCCTAAATGGACCCACCTGACTGAAAAAGGCTGTATTCAGCATGTGAAATGAACCCAAGAAGACATCTCAGAATAAGTGTAGTCTTTGAGGCAAGTTTTAGCCTTTGAAAATCCAGAAATACCAAATATTAAAATTGCAGAGGAACTTTTTTTTTAATTGTTAAATCATAGCTGTGTACATTAGTGCAATCGCCTGTACCCATTCTAAGATGCACCATAGAACTTTTTGATACATTACTGATAAGAATATTGAGGATATGTTGACCACCATCAATGTAACATTTATTAAATGTATCACTTCAATTAATATAAAAGATATTAATATTTGTGTTTCTCAATGTATGGAATAAAAAACTGACATCAAATAGGTAGGGTCACTGTTAACGTTTAAGAGCATCGGTGTACATGAAGCACATCAAGAAGTATGTCCAGAATGATATTTTGTCACTTGTCCAAAAAGCAAGCAAAGTCAGGTTTTAAATCTAAGTCTATTTAATTTCAAGACTTTTCTCCCCATGTCTTAGTCTCTGGTGGGACCAACAGAAATCAGAAAGCCTCTCCTCTGCCATTTATTCATTCAAATGTCCTGTGGACTCCTACAGGTTTTCACATAGGTCTCTCATGGTCTTTGAATCCTGAATTTGAAAGGGAATGCTGGAATTCTCTAATCCCCAACCCTGCAGTCCCTGAGCTTGGAATACATGCATGAGTAAATATTATTTTTACTCAGTATACAATTTACTATCTCCATAAGTGGTTCCTTATATTTCTGGATACTTCGCAAAAAAGAGTTAATTTTACATTTAGTTGAAATCGTTTCCCTGTTATTTCCACCTGCCACATTTGGTTATTCCCTGAAGGCGCATCACATAGTTCCGCAATGATTACATCACCTGCTTTGTGTAAACTGATCTTAACATCTAACTTTTCTAATATATTGAATCCACAGCTGTTCCCGTTATTACAGACACATGTCACCTGACTAATTGTAGTGGCTGGGAGTGTCCACTGCTGAGTAGGGCTTCCTACTACTCTGCTTCTATTCATACAATAATAAAGACCCTAGGAGGCTTTCTCATACTGACAATCTTTGGGGAATGTGGCGCGTGTTACTTTGAGACTCTACTTTCACTATCCCAAACAACTGTAAATTAGGTCTGCTTATTTTGACTGTATGGCTTGCAAAAATACAGCTGTATGGTTAAATAGAATAAACAATATTAACATTAAGTGAGGATATATTTTAAAACAACTATAAGAATGGAATTGGAATGTTACTGACACAGAAAAATAATAAATGCCTGAGGTGATGGATACCCCAATCACTTTGCTTTAATTAATTCATATTGTATGCCTGTATCATAACATCATATGGACCCTATGAAAACATACAGCTATCATGTACCATTAATAATTAAAAATCTTTAAGAAGTTAAATGCTCGGATAGGCCAGTTCCTGTTACAAAGACACACTTATAATATTACTTATAATATTACTGGTGGTGTACAAAGTAGAGCCCAAAGATTCAAGCTGACTTACCTGAAATCTCACATCAGACCCTAATGTATACTAACAACTTCAGCTTTGATTTTTACAAACTTTTCAGTGAAAACACCTCTGGGACACAGAATTTTTGACTTCCTAAAAAGCCTTTCCCAGGAACTCAGGGCATTTTGTCAATATCTAAAGTCAGCATTTGCTATTTCAGTACCACGTTCAGATTTTGGGATTGTGCTCTGAATCAGATGAATACATTTATGCAGTGGCTCATATGCAAATTTAGTTCTGGAAAGCAACTCACATAGATGGAATATTATTTTAGAATAATGAAAATTGGGTCGATACTTACTCCTATGACTTCTCCTGCTTACATTTTCACCAGAAGAATGGCAAGGAGAATAAAAGTAAGGGAGATAAAAATAATATGTAGTCATCTGAGATAGTGTATAAAATAGTAAAAATAAATATTAACTATGACACTTATCAAGTGCCTTCCATGTGACAGAGGCTGTGAATGCCTACTTCGAGGCACTCTCTGAATGTTCTGCTGGGAAGGCCTTGTTCTGATTTAAAATAGGATAAAAATGAGGCTTAGTTTTCCAGGCTAGAAGCTGAATTTGAACCCAGGGATGTCTCACTTTGAGCCCATTTTCTTTCAATATATCATGATGTGATGTGCTAAGAAAGAATGAAAAGAAATGATAATATTTCCATCAGGAAATCAAATTTATCATGTTTGTCTGCCACTTCCACGGGTCTCTGTCACTTAGAACATTTGACGGCTCTGGAACTTTTAAAGAATCAATTCATTGGCACTTGGCAATAACTAATGATACCGCTTTAATCAGAACTAGTTAGAATTTTGAGCTCGTGTTTGATAGACAATTCTCTAGGTATTCTCTAACAAAAGCATTTCTGGCAAGAAAACTTCTGAAACAATGGAAATGAGTGTCAGGAAACTGCCAGATTCAAATAAACGATTGAAACAGCATTAACATCCATTCTTGAGCAGCCGTGTTAGTACTCAAGAAATCTATTCAACAAGAGTATTTTCTTGTGCTACACACACTTCAGCATCCCTGTGAATGACATGAAAAGAAAACTAAAGATTTCTTACTTTGTAGGGAAATCAGGACCCTGCTTTATGACCACAGCAAGGCCCTGAAGCCATCCTGGAGATAAAATGCTGTGTTTAAGATGTGCCTCCACTCTTTCTACTGTGAGGCTTTGGCCACCTCACCTAATCTAAGCATCTCTTTCCTTATCTGTATTATGTGAATAATGGTAAAAATTACATCCTTGGTTTTGTGAGGCTCTAAGGAAATCATGGTACACTTGTTCCCAAACTTGGTTGCATATTATAATCACTTGGGGAGCTTTAAAAACTACTTATCCCTGGATCCAACTCCAATGATTATGGCTTAATTAGTCTAGTGCAGTCGAGCCTGAGATTTAGAGGTTTAACAAGATCCCCAGGTGATTGTAATAAGTGTGGCGACTACTGGTCTACTAACATATTGATGAGCCTTGTGTCTCAACATATGATATTATTATAATGCAACCTTGGATTCACTTATTATCCTCTTTGAATGAAGTTTAATTGTAGATGTGGTAAAAAGATAAAACATGATTACATTTGTGAGAGCCCCCCTCCAGCCCCGCAAACTTCCAAAATTGCCTGGGTAAGAACACATAAATATTTTTCCTTCTTTCCAAAATTCCCTTGTTAGTCTTCAGTACTATTCCCAGTCTCATAAAACTTATTCTTACTAAAAGAATTTCCCTATGTGTTCTAAAATTTCCCTGATTTTGCACATGTACTCATTTGGTCAACAACCTATCCATTTTAAAAATTGCTGCACAAGATTCCTTTCTCTCCCCAAACCTTCCTTATCTGGAAGTAAACCATTCCCTCTGAACTTGTGGAAAGTTTCTACTTCTCCTGCACAGTGGTATATTCTACTTTGTACTATTTTGCTGTGTACTCAGTCCCTCAGATTTGAGATCAACATTGTTGTACATTGCTATTATAATTTCATTTTATTGCTAAAAATCATGCCCACAGGTAGAGATCGAACATACTAATGCATGAAGAAGCATACTAAAATTACACAGTTACAAGAAAATCTCCACCTTTGCATGCTAAGATGTCACCTTTTTCCTCCATAAAGAGCTTTAAAACTCTCTCCAAACTCCCCTTTGTGCTGTGTCCCTGTGTTGAAATATAAGCCAAAATAAAAGTTCTATGGCTCCAGTTTGATCTCTTACTAATTTCTGTTACATAGAGGGGCCAAGGGCCTGCACAGGCAACCTCTACAGTGCTTACCTTCTTCTGAGGCCTCACCGTAATTCCTCTTAAAACTCCATTTATGGCAATATAGATGTTTTCATAGCCTGCTTCTCCAAATTCATCTAGCCTTTACTCATTACCCACCTCCAAAGCTGCTTGCCTATTTTCAAATATTGGTTATACAAACAGTACCACATTTGGTACCAGTTTTTGCATCAGTTTGTTTTGTGGTATTACAACAGAATACCTGATACTGGCTAATTTATAATAAACACAAATTTATGGTATGGTTCTGGAAGTTGAGAAATCCAATATCAAGGAGCCACATATTGGAACAGCCTTTCTGCTGCATTGTCACATGGTAGAAGGGAAAGGAAGTAAGTGTGAAAGGCAAGAGATCTAACTTGCAGTCCTTTTATAATTGTCATTAATATATTCATAAGAGTGAGCTCACATGATCTAAACACCTCTCATTACGCCCTATCTTCCAACTCTGTTCTATTGGGAATTTCTTTGGGAGGACACACTTAAGCATAGCAAATGTATCCAAGTTGATAAATATGTATATTTCAAACACTCACAACATTTTGGGATTTTTTTTTCAGGAGCTAATATATTTTAGAATTCACTGGAATTAAACATACTCTTAAATGGCCAAATAATTTTGAAAAGGAATAGTAATCTTAGTGGCCTTATTCTGCCTGAACTCAATATTGACCATAAAGCTATAGTAAGCCGGACAGTGAAGGATGGGCTTAAGAATAGAAATATGGAATAATGGAACAGAAAATAGAGTGGAAAAATTGACTCCTCCAAAACTCTCCTATATTGCTGATGGTAATGAAAAATAGAATAACCATTTGTGAAAACAATTTTGTCTGTTTCTTCTAAATATATTCCTTCACTAAACACATATCCTTCAAATTCTACTTATAACTAGCCAAGTAGACCAAAAATATATTTCAGCACAGTTATTTATAACTCTTTATAGTATAGTTTTCTGTAATAGTGAAAAAGTAGGAACAATGAAAACATTCATGGCAAACAAGTAGTCTAGTCCATTTTAATGTGGTAATCAAATCATGGTAGATTCCTAGGGTGGGACACTTCTGAGCCATAAAAATTAATGAACTACTGATATATACAATTTCACAGATGTATCTCAAAAATATTTTACTGAGTAAAAGAAAATATATTGTAAGATTTCACTTATGTAATTTTCTAGGGAGATCATGACCATCTATAGTTACAGTTGCCTGACGCTAAGCACGGGAGGCAGATTTCAATGAGGCATTAGGGAGCTTTTTGCCTTAATGAAAAAATTTCATATCTTGATCATGATGTGGCTTATATAAATGAATATAATAGTCACAACTCATGGTTCCCTTAAGAAGTATACATCTCAGAATAAGTAAATGATATCTCAATACATTTTAGTTTTTGAAAAACTGTGAATTCCTCAATTTTTTTTCTTCTATAGAAAATGATACAATAAATAGAGAGGAATCTCAAAGCAGGAAGAAAGATCAATTGCAAGAGAGATGTCCTGTGTAGTAAGTGGGGTAGATCCAGAGTGTGAAGTAAGACAGTTGACAAGGGAAGTTTATCTGTTTTCACATGCGGGATGGCAGAGTAAATGGTTGCAGATTATTACAGTGGAAAGATGGAACATTCTTCCAATAAAAGATGAGGCACTCTATTTTCTTATTTAAACCCAAAGTGATACTAGAAGGTAAGAGTGAAGAACTGAAGAGATGTTGGAGATTTAAACCGAGATTTCATTTCTAAGTGTGAAGCAATATTTTAGATAGTGAGAGAGAAAAACTACCCTTGGCTCTGCTGCCCACACTTCCCCCCTTCACTTTGGAGTTCCTCTGACTGTGATATTTTCCTTTGCCCCTGGTTTGCCTTGCTTGAACAGCTGTGGTGGTAGAAGCAGCAGTGTCAGTGAGCCATCCTTAAGTTTTTTAAGTGCTAAGACCTCTGTATCCATTATCTCATTTGATACTATTTGTCCAATGAAAACAGTTTCATCTGCTCTGTGTGATGAATGCCCTAGTTATACCTTTTGCCAAAGACACAGACTTTCAAACTAATGCCAGTCTGGTCCCCTGTTAGAAGAATGCCAAGCTAAACTAGCACCAGTTGGATCATCCCTTCTACTGAAGGGACGTTATCAACATCTGTTACTTTGACTTTGTTACAATTTTCTTGTATCTTATCCTAAAGAGACTTTATCCAGGTTTTACCTGAGAGATGAATCATGTCATCACTGAGGTTTTGTGTAGGCAGGCTCACTTTTCTAGCTCGATTTTGAGATTTTTGTATTTAGAAGCCATATTTATCATAAACGAAGGTCACCTCAATCCTTACCCCATTAAGAATTTGCTTACCCATATTCCATTATCCTTAGTAGCTGTATAGATGACTATTTACTTCAAATAGTGTTATCAGTGTAATGTTTTTAAATAATAATTTTGCTATTATGTTTTAAAAAGCTCCCCAAATTATTCTAATGAATAATTAAGAGTTATAAACTAGCCCCCTCAGGGGAGTCTGCAGTCCTTTAAACCTCCCAGATTCTTGACACAGGAAAGGCAGATGTTCAGAAAACTTACCTTGCTCAAGATCACAGGAGCAAGCAAACAGTAAAAATTAATATGGTAAAACTTAGTATCTAGTTTCGATGATACTATTATGAGCACTTTACATAAATTATCTTATTTACTTGACTCAATAACCCTGTAACATGCTATAAACTATCTGTTGGAATGGGGGCAACCTTGGGGCATACCCAAGGTCACACAGCCTGCACAGAATTAAGGCAGTCCTGGAAATCAAGCATCTAGTTCTAAATTCCACCCGTTAATCAGGCAATTCCAACAGAAGCTCTGCTCTCTTGACCCGAGAGCCCAGCCCACCCACTCCTCTTCTATTCCAATGCCTTCCATGGACAGGCAGGTGGAATGTGCACAAGGGAATACGGCCACCTAACTGAACATCTCTCTTTGATACCCAGGATTCACATGTAGGAGTTGGGCAAGAACAGGGCAGCATGAAAGACAGGCTGGAACAGCAGAGCGTCTTCCGGAGTGTCACAAAGGCCCCACAGCCCAAAGGAGAAAGCGAGCACGTTGAGCACTTTAAGCCTTTTATAACCATGTTTTCTCAACAGGAGGAGGCAGGTGATAATGAGAAGCAGCACCACTGGTATATGCGTGGCAAGGGCATGTCAGCAGCCTGTGTGTTTCACAGTTACCATAAGTTGTGTATTCAGGGAAATGGGCAGGGCTAACACAGTTCCTATTCAGGACATCTGAGAATTCAAGTAGTGTATTCATATCTGTGACTTTAAGCAGCATAGCGGTTACAGCAAGTCCTGACGATGGTGATAATCACGAGTTGCATGTGACTTGGTCAGGGGAGCAGGAAGTGCAGGGGTTAGCACCACACCCTCATGTGCTCCTGACACAAACCGGGGCTGACACCTGCAGCACAGGCTCCAGCAGTGCTGCCCTGAGACATTGCCCGGTGTCTTCCCTCTCCAACAACCAGGGTGGATCCAGTCACTGGATTTTCTCCCACCTTCATTTATCCAGGGCTTTGGGATGAGTCCTAAATTTACACAAAACCAATTTTACATGTGTATGTGGAATTTTCTTTTATTTCACTATAATTTTCATTGTTTTCACTAAATCAATGAATATTTTAGAGAATTGTGGGCAAGGATATGTCATTTGAAGAGATTTAACCAATGTTAGATGTTTGGCATTTGATTCGATGTTCACGACTGCTTCTTATATGAAGCAAAATATTACTTTAAAAAACTCCCATTCTGTTAAGTCCCACACCTTGCTTTCTCTGGACGTGTTACCAGAGACGCCAAGTTAGTATAAACATCCCTGTGCTCTCTATCTGGGAGTGCCCGTGACAAACATGGTGTGACTTCGTATGTGCCTAAAAACATCTACAGAGAGCTTCATGTCCTGATGTTTGTTCTAGCTCTTCTTTTAGTGAGAATCTAGCTACTCTCATTGTCTGGAAAGTTCAATGTCAGAATCACACCATGATAGAAGGGTGTGCAATGAACCCAGCTCAGCGGCATTCCCCATAGCAGAAAAATCCTTGGAATCCCAGGACACTGGGAGAAGCAGGCAACTATCATGTCTATGCCCAAATTTACCTTGTGAAATGCTGTCCAGGTCAGTATTCTATCGCTGAATAGAAAATTACTGCAAATGCAGTGGCTTAGAACAACCCACATTTATGATCGCATAGTCTCTGGGGTCAAAAATCTGGGCATGGCTTAGCCAGATGTTCTGTAACCATCTCACCAGGCTGCAATCAAGATGTCAGCCGGGCCACCAAACTAGGAGCAATATAGGAAGTGTCTGCTTCAAGATCATTCAGGCTGCTGATAGAATTAATTTCCTGTTGTTGTGACTGAGGCTCTTGGTTCTTCCTCTTCCTGGTACCCCTAGTTACCTGACCCATAGCTGTGTCCACGGGTAGTTGACATCATGGCTGTCTGTGTCTTCAAGGAGAGCTAGATAATCTTTCTCTCTAACCTGAGACAGGTTCTTATATAATGCAATGTCATCATGAAACTAACATCTAATTGCCTTTGGCATATAGCATAACCTAATCAATGAATTAACTTGCCGTTATCTTTTCAGTGTTCAATTTGTTAGAAGCAAAACATAAGCTTCACTCACACTCAGGGAGAGGGGATGATAATATAAGCCATCGTACTCGTGGTTGGAGAATATTGAGACTATTTTAGAATTCTCCCTACCATGTTACCTATCACAGTCTGAAAGAACTGATCCAGGATTTTATAGAAAGCTATGCCAAGAGGGGATTTTTTTTCAAGACTGAACAATTGGCAAAGGATAGATGAGAACCCACACCCCCTATCTCCTATTCCCTATTTCCTAGTTCAAGTACTGGATTTTTTTTTTTTTTTTTTCTGAAAAGAATCAGATAGTAAATGTATTAGGCGCAGCAGTCTGCACGTCTTTGTCACAATTGCTCAACTCTGCCACTGTGGGCAGAAATCAGCCTACGATGTTAATGCAATTGAATGGTTGTGGCTGTGTTCTATGAAAAATTTCCTTTCAAAAACAGGTTGTAGGCACATGTATCCCAGAGGCCATGTGGGATGTTTTCACTCCTGTCTTAATCCAGTGGTCTTTGCCTTCAACAGCATGCATTTGTGTTTTAGTGCCAGCGTAGGTCACAGGAGCATTTATCCATTGTTAGTCCAAATCTAACTTACAGAGGCAGTTTATCTAACCCTCTTACTTCTGTTCCCCTAGGTGGTATCTCTGCAACCCTATCAGACTTAAGAACTGGCCAGTCACAAATCAGCTGCATTTAGGTTACACAACTAAAAAACCTGTCAATGAAGCTAAATACTCTACCCAAGATCACATGCCTAGTTTTGGTAGATGCAAGAGTATTATGTAAGTCTGTTTAACTCCAAAATATACTTTGACAACATATCTCCAATGGCAAAACAAATGAACAAACAACCCCAGAAAACCTATTAGGTGACAGTCACAAAAATGCTGTGAGAAGCAGAATATCACTGGCTGACATTCTGCTCCTTCCTATTAAAACCTCTTTTATACTCCTTGGCTGAGGAAACTCTGGAGAAAAATTCCAGAGATGCCCCTTAGAATCTTTAGAGAGCTTCTAGTCCCATAATCTGAAACTTATTTGCAGTGGCAGGACCTCCACAGGCTCCCAGTGACATCTCTACCAGACTCCATGCCAGCCAACTACAATCAGACAGACTTTCTCTCTGCCTCCTGACAACTGGTTTCTGGCACAGATTGACAGAGTAGGTGAGAGAAATGGGAGGACTGTAGGTGACATCTGCTTCTGGATTTGCTCAAGGCAAGGTATTCTGTCAAAAAAAAAAAAAAGTATTGTCAATGAGGCATGGTGGCTCACACTTATAATACTATCTGGGAGGCCGAGGCAGGTGGATCTCTTGAGCTCGGGAGTTTGAGACCAGCCAGAGCATGGCAAGACCCTGTCTCTACTAAAAATAGAAAAATTAGCTGAGCATTGTAGTGTGTACCTGTAGTCCCAGCTACATGGAAGGCTGAGGCAGGAAGATTGTTTGAACCCAGGGGCTTTGAAAGTACATATGGTAAGAATAAGATGGAGTCTGTCAGGCTAGGGCGGACATGACACCACTGGTCTGGACAGTTTAGGTCCAGCCTGACCTTCACCCACTGTCCCTCACTTACTATTGTGTAAATTTAGCTCCCACTCCAAAGATGCCTATATTGAGTAGTTTAGGTAGATTGATTTAGGAAATTAACTTTTAAATTAGAATGTTGTTTATTATTTAGGAGTCATGGATTCTGCCGATTATTTAACATAAGGGCTGGGGCGGTCTTCACTTTCAACTTAACTATATAAAACTGTAATGTTACAAATGGAAAAAAAGAAACAATCTTGGAGAGGCTACTCTCACTGAGCTTCATAGGGTTTTGTGAGGCCATATAAACATATAAATGTAATTTTGCATTTGGAGATATGCTTATGGAAAGGTAGGTTTATTGAAAAAGGGTATCTATCTAGTAATTGCCAAACCGGTATTCAAATTCAGGCATTTGGGATCAAGACCTCCTCCCCTTTATACCACTACATTGCTTTGCAGCTCTTCATTTTTTCAGAACTCTTTCTGTTACTTTATTTCATAAACTATATTATTCCCTTCCTTTAGCTCATCTACTTGCAAATGTTTGTTTTCTTGGTAGGTGTATCCAAAATCTCGGTCTCTAGTCATAATTTCACTAGACTCAGTCTCCTATGATTCTATTCCACAGAGAGTGCCATGACTACTCGAAGCATCTTTTCTCAATGTCCTGTTAGGACCTGGTCTTCTCTATTAGACCATAAGCTGTTGCCTCAAATTCATTAAAGAATTTTCTCTTAAATTCATCTAATCTATCCTGCAAACTCCCTTCTTTTTGCTCATGCCACCAGTTTACCATGTCCTCCTTCCTCTTTGGTTTTCCTCTGGACTTTTTCGGCAACATTGTGCCCTTTACCTTTCACCCCCTGTTCAGGGATGCTTTCTTTTTTTTTTTTTTTCCCCCTTGGTAAAGTGCCATGGCATCACAGCTCACAGCAACCTCAAACTCCTAGGCTTAAATGATTCTCTTTCCTCAGCCTCCCAAGTAGCTAGGACTACAGGTGCCTGCCACAATGTCTAGCTATTTTTAGTGATGGGGTCTCGCTCTGGCTCAGGCTGGTCTCGAACCTGTGAGCTCAGGCAATCCACCCACCTCAGCCTCCAAAATTCTGGGATTACAGGCGTGAGTAACCATGCCTAGCTTCAGTGCTGCCTTCTAAATGACCCTTAGATTTTTCACAAGCCTATTGCCAAAGCCAAGAGAGAATTTTGAAAGTGACAAGAGAAAAGGAACCTATTAAATACAAATGTATTACCAATAAAGCTATCAGAGTTATTTCTCAGCAGAAACCATGAAATCCAGTGGAATCATGCATTTAAAGTGCTGAAAGAAAAAGAAATTTCAGCCAAAAATATTATACCTATTAAATCTAGCCTTAACAAATGAAGGAGAGATAAGTACTTTCTCAAAAAAAAAAGCTGAGGGGTTCAATAACCATTACATCTGTGTAACAGGAAATTCTAAATTCAAATTGAAATGAGAAGATGCTAATTAGTAACAAGAAAATAGATGAAAGTATGAATCTCAATGGAAAAAGCATATAGTCAAATTCAAAAGATACTAGCACTGAAATAACACCAAGTAAATCATTTATAACTCTAGTATACAATTCAGAATACAAAAGTAATAAAATAACTATAGCTACAAATATGTAAATAGGTATCCAGTAGAAAAGATACAATTGTAACGTCCATCACATAAAGTGAGTGGGGAAGAAAAGTAAAAGTTTGCAGTTTTTGTATGTAGCTGAACTTGTCATGATCAGCTTAAAGTGTTACAAGATTATTTATACAAGCTGCATGGTAACCACATAGAAGAAAACTATGGTAGACAGACAGAAGGCAAAGAGGATAAGTCAAACCTTACCAATACAAAAAAAAAAAAAAAAAAATCAAATTACAAAGTTAGATAGTGAGAGAGAAAATTCCAGCAATTTCCAGTCTGGAAACAATTAACAAAGTGGCAATAGTAAGTCTTTCCATATCAAAAATTACTTTAAATGAATATAAAATGAATGTTCTAATTAAAATACAGTAGCTGAATAGACAAAAAAAATCCCAAGATTTAACAATTTCTGCCTAGAGAAGATTCATTTTATCTTTAAGGATACAGATATGCTAATAGTTGGGATGGAAAAAAGATAGCTCATAAAAACCAAAACCAAAAGAGAGAAGCAATAGCTACATTTATATCAGACATAACAGACAAGTGAAAAACTGTAACAAGAGGCAAATAGTCATTACATAAAGTGATCAAGTCATTAAGAGAATATCACAATTGTTATGAAGATATAAGCAGCTGACAATGGATCACCTACACTTACATATAAAGCAAATATTAAAAAAACTGAAAAGAGAAAAACAACAGCACAATTTTAGAGGACCTCAGCACCCCACTTTCAACAATACATAAGTTTCTACACATAAAGTAAATAAGGAAAGAGTGGACTTCGTTATCAGTATGCAAATGTAGTGTAGTAAAACTAAGTATCTTCTCACATATTTCTAAGTAGAAAATTAAAATATATTCACTTTTTGTTGACAATAAAATAGTAGTGTGAATAAACTGGAAAGGTATGATTTTCAATAAAATTGAAGTAACGCCAAGATCTGCCTGTTTTATTAATACTATAAAAAGATTTGTATTTTTAATGATCCATTGGTTGTGATTCAACTGCATTGGCAGAAGGGCTGAGAAAAAAATGAAAGTTGATTGAGCATAGGAATGCCATCCCATTTGTACAGAAGTACTCTTGGGAGAGTCACTGTTTCTGTGTCTAGTAGATGCAGCAAGATTAAGCATGATTGCCAACAGCATGGGTTGTTTAGGAAGAAGGCTGTGGCCTTAGTTTGGGTTGTCACAACAAATTACTATACAGGATGACTTATAAACAATAGGTTTTTATTTATTTTTCGCATTTCTAGAACTTGGAAGTTTAAGATGAGCATGTCAGTGTGGTTGTGGTCAAGTTCTAGCGAGGGCCCTTTTCTGGGTTGCAGACCACTCCTCGCTGAGAGAGCGAGAAAGCTCTCGGGCCCTTTTCATAAGGACAATAGTCCCATTCCTGAAAGATACACTTCATGACTTAACTACCCCCGAAAGGTCTTCCTCCTCTTAAAACCATCACTTTGGGGGTTAGAATTTCAATGTATGAATTTTGGGAACACACAAATATTCTGTGCATTGCAAATGTTAAATCGGGTAGGTAGCATGATCACAGGTAGGCGGCAACAGTGGAAGGAGGCGACGTTACTGTCATTCAAACCGTCTAACCCTCTACGGAGATAGAGGGAGGAGGATATTACGTATTTTCAAGGGCAAGGGCCCGTAAATGTATTAGGCAAGATGTTTCTAGCGCTTAAAGGAATAAGGTGGTACAAAGAGGAACCTAATCCTTAAAACTGAAATATTATTCTTTTAAAATAAATTACCTAGTTCTAAAGATGGCTCAGATCATGGTGATGGCGGTAGAGAAAAGAGAAATGAGAAGATCTTAGGAAGTGCTGCTTCTTATAACTAAATGTATAAGAAACCTCCCGGAAATGTAGGTATTTTGACAGGAATACCACACAGGAGGCAGAGAGAGTACTCAGGATGCACATTCAGCTTCTATCAGGTTCATTTCAGGAACGTGGGGCATTAGAGTCTGTAGCTGTTATTCCATGATAAATTAACCTTGGGAAAGGAGAAGATGCAATGTGAGAAGAGAGAAAGCAGAGTTCAGAGAGCTCACTTACCTAACTCTGTATTTTTATCTGGGTCTAAACCATACTTATAAGCTCAGACGTGTTTAACAAGTCACAGATAACTTCCACATACTAGTGATATCACCATTGATGTTTGTTCTTATTTTTTGTCTTAAAGTAAAAAGTTAGAAGTTTATAAACCTGGTTGTAGTACAAATGTCTCCTCACATTCATTTTCCTAATTGACATTGGTCTTAAAAGGTGTACCTAACAAAAGTAGAAGGGTGAATTAAGGCAAAGTTATTTCAATATTGGGGGGGTTGGAATTCATGTCACACATGAGTAAGGATAAAATGTTTTTAAAAGTTTGTACTTCATGTGAAAAACTGTACCAATCGCTGAATCACTGTCATTAAAATTAATACATTATCATCATGATGAAATAATTACATAGACAGTGAAAGAGATGTGGAAAGACATATGTATTCATTTATGTGGGCAGAGTAGTGTAATTACTGGCAAAGTCTCACTATACCACCCTGGGTAGGGTGCGATGGCGTCACAGCTCACAGCAACCTCCAACTCTTGGGCTTAAGCGATTCTCTTGCCTCAGCCTCCCAAGTATCTGGGACTACAGGCACCCGACACAACACCCTGCTATTTTTTTTCTTATTGTTACCAATGTCATTTAGCAGGCTTGGGTTTGAACCCATGGGTGCTTGTGGCCAGCACCCTAACCGCTGAGCTACAGGAGCCAAGCCTAATGACTGGCATTCTTTTCTCCAGGTTGTGCTTTCTTTTCTTTTTTTGTTAATTTGGTTTTGTCTTTAAACATTTATTTATAGTCACTATGTACCATTTCTTAAGCTAAATACTGGAAATACTAAGGTTAACCAAAGCATACTTCTCCCACGGACTATGCTGTTGTGAATGTGCTCTTTATCTATAATGTCTCTACTTCATACACATCCCCGTGCATGCATCATTGATAACGTGTCTATGTAACATCTTTGGTAAATTCTTAGAAGTTTCAGCTAAACTAAGTCTAGCATGGGACACAAATATAGCTTTAAATAGTATATTATTACTTACCTAACTATTAACATTAGCATTTACTGTGTGTTTTTTAAGTGCTAAGACCTCTGTATCTATTATCTCATTTGATTTGATACTATTTTTAAAATTAGATAATTTAGACTTAAAAATTGAAAGTCAAAAGCTGAGCACAGTGGCTCACGCCTTTAATCCTAACACTTGGGAGGCTGAGGCGGTGGATTGCCTGAGCTCACAGGTTTAGGAACAACCTCAACATGAGCAAGAACTCCTCTCTAAAAATAGATAGATGCTGTGGTCTCCGCTACTCAGGAGGCTGAGGCAAGAGAATCACTTGAGCCCAAGAGTTTGAGGTTGCTGTGAGCTATGACGCCACAGCATTCTTTGAAGAGTGACAAAGTGAGACTCCATCTCAAAAAAATAAAAAATAAAAATAAAAATTGAAAGTGACTTATACTATGTCAAACTACTCACAATCAGTAGAGCAGAGGCTTTAATTCAGGTTCAGCTGATACGAACACGCCTTTGTCTTAGCTCTTCTGTGCTGCTTCATAGATTTGTAAAAAATGTTTAATCTAGAAAAGTTATAGAAGGATAATATGTTTGAACATTAACCAATAACCAGAATTTTTTCATACAATTAATGGTTTTCTTTTAACATTGGAGTCAGATCACAAATTGTTTTTGAAACTCAAATTAGATGGAATATCTTTCAGTGACTCATAATGAAATGGGAGTCCGATGGAAATACGTGGAGCTGCTGAAATAAAGAATAGCATCACCCAAGACGTACAGACCTGTAACACTTGTTTTCCTCTCTATGAATTTAAAAGGGCATTTTATTTTGAGGAAATCTTAAGTACTTTTATTTTACATGTGAAAAAAAAAAAATGATTAGAAAGTACTAGACTTTGGCACAGCACCTGTGGCTCAAATGCTAAGGCACCAGCCACATGCACCTGAGCTGGCAGGTTCAAATCCAGCCCAGGCTCACCGAACAACAATGACAGTTGCAGCCAAAAAATAGCCGGGCGTTGTGGCGGGCGCCTGTGGTCCCAGCTATTAGTCACTCAAATATTCTCAAAATCAAGTAGAAGATAAAATAGCTATTTTTTTTAGAATCATTTTTACATTTCAAAAGCCACCCTTTGTAGGGAAAACCCTGGCTGACACATGTGGGATTTTGCTGCCCTAAAAAGCACAAGATTAGAGACCCTGATCCTTCAGTCCTGAGCATAACTTGTGTCACTATGTGTGATAACAATCAATAAGTAGCATGCAGTGATTTGCTGTCATTCTCTGCAAATAACGAAACCCCTTGTGAAATGCAACCTGTACTTTCAAGGTTTTACAAAAAGGAATTCTGCTTTTTAAAATAGGAAATAATATTGAAAAGAAAGAAAGATGAAGCAATTTAGGCTATAATTCTTTTCAGTGTATTCCTCTCTGTTCACGGTTTACTAGGAAGCTAGATAATAATAAAAGCTATGGAATTATCAAAAGATGAATTGAAAGACCACAGATAATTGGGAGAGAAAACATTTAAAAATATTACTGTAATCATATTTAGAACATGTTAGAGGCCTAAAAACTACATGCCATTAATTGCAATTATTACTAAGAAAGTATATATTGAATCTGATGAAACAAATACTTCTTTCTAAAATAAAAATACTTAACATCCTTTCTTGAAATAAAAATGACCTGGAGAAAATGGTGGCAGTGATAATAAATAATGCAATTTCAACCTTCTCAGATTTGTGTCTGTGTCTGAAAGAGTAAACATTTAAAATGTTGTGGCTTAGAGCTGTGTACTTCTGAACGCGTTCAAATAATAACAGTCAGATAGCCCTCATCCTGTGAAATAGAAATAAGACAAAAATCGATTAAAAATATTGTCAGACTGAAAGCTTTCTGTCTGGAGGCAATTTTCTCATCACAGGTACAATCTGTGTAACTTACAGGGCCCAATGGTCTGTCTCTCTGACTTGAAGAATTGGCAGTTGGGGTTCAGAAACAATGATTAATTGAGAATTGGCCAGGCAGATATTTGGACAAGTCTTGCTGAATCACTGGTAAGTCTGAGGCTCTGCACAAATAAAACCAGGCAAATGATTCTAAGAGCTCACTCGTGGTGGGAACATGCTGGTGGTCCAAACAACCAGACAAAGAGAGCACTTGGAGAATTCCTTCAGCATTCCGTGGTGACTCGGGACAGAGTATGCTTCCAAAGCAGGAATGCCCAATTCCTGAAGTGACACCTCTCTGAAATACTTTTTTTTTTTTTTTTTCAGACAGTCTCACTCTATTGCCCCAGGTAGAGTGCTGTGGCATAATCATAGCTCACAGCAACCATAAACTCCTGGGCTTAAGCAATCCTCTTTGCCTCAATCTCCCAGTTAGTTGGGGCTACAAGCACCAGACACAACACCCAGCTAATTTTTTTTTTTTTTTTTTTTTGAACCCAGGTCTTGGTCTTGCTCAGGCTGTTTCAACTTTTGAGCTCAAGAAATCCACCTACCCCAGCCTCCCAGAGTGCTAGGATTATAGGCATGAGCCACTGCACCCAGCCTCTGAACCATTTTTTTGAGACAGAGTCTCACTATGTCACCCTGGGTAGAGTGCTGTGGCGTCACAGCTCACAGCAATCTCCAAATCTTGGACTTAAGTGATTCTCTTGCCTCAGCCTCCCAGTAGTGGAGACTACAGGCACCTGCCATAATGCCCAGCTATTTTTTTGTTGTAATTGTCATTGTTGTTTGTAAGGCCTGGGCTGGGTTCAAACCCGTCAGCTCTGGTATATGTGGCTGGCACCCTAGTTGCTGAGCTACAGGCGCCGAGCCTAGATCACTTTTGAGAAGCACAAAAACAAGCCTCAATTGAGTAAAACTGAGAGTTCCCCCAAAACTTCAATGTCAGTATAAAGCACACATAATTTTTAAAAAGATGACAGATTTCAGATATCAGAAGGTTAAGCATCTAATATAAAATTACTATACATTCCACAAAACAGGAAAATAGGACCTTAACTAGGAGAAGAGTAAGTCAAAAAGAGAAAATATATAAAGAAACAAGACATGACAGATATTTAGGAATCAGAAATGAAGACTATACTAGCTATCATGAATACTTCACAGAGCTTAAAAGTTAGCACAGACTTATTCACATGGGAAATGGAAGCTACTAAAAAACAAAAACAAGGTTATACACAGATGAAAATACAATAAATGAAATAAAAATTCAATTGGATTGGATTAAGAGAAGACTAGATATTGCAAAAGAAAGATCAATGAGCTTAAAGGTATATCAATAGAATCTTTAAAACTGAAGCATGCATACAATGACTTAAAAAAATAGAATTAATAAATGTATAATCAGAAACCCAAAAGAAGGGAGAGCCGTAGAAAATATATCTGAAGGAGTTATGCTCAAATATTTTTCAAATTTGGTGAACGCTATAAATGTAGATTCAAGAAGCTAAGAGGGAAAGAAAAGGAAGGCATGTACACATACAGATCCACACACATGAAGGCGTATTAAAATTAAATTGCTAAAAACCATCAATAAAGAAATTATTTTTAAATAATATCCAGAAGTACAGGAGTTAAGAGAGGAGACATATCACATAGAGATAAGTAAAAATCAGATTGGTTAGTCTTCTTCTCAGAAGAATGTCAAGAAAGAATGATTGAGATTCTATGCAAGCAAGAATGTCATAGAATCATATTTCAGAGTTTAAAATGTGCAAATCATGTGGGACCCTCTAACCCCATCAAGGTATCTAATGTTTGAGGCCTCAGGAGCGATCCCAGGAGAAAACAGAATTGACTAGGTTATAAACTAGCAAAATAATGAGAAATAATAAATTGTCACTGTTTAATCATTCATTTTGGGTGGCTTTATTATTATTTTTTTCTACAAAGCAATGAACAGCTGAACCAGAAATCAATACCAGAAGACAGGTGCTACCAAAACTAAAATCTGAAACATGAGGCAATGACTTTGGGATGGCGTATAGGGGAAAGGTTAAAAAAGAAGGTGAAACTGCTAGTTGAGGCTTGAAGAATGTGGAGACATTTGCTATTAGAGGCGGTTGCAACTTGGAAGACAGAAAATTGGCCAGTGAACTTGCACCGCCGGCTAAGACAATTTCCTGGCAGAGTGTCACAAGTTGTAATTGTCTTTGTTCAGCTGTGTCTCATATGTCATTGTAAAAGATAAAAGAAATTAAAGAAGACACCATTTAGTTTCAAATAGGATTTCGAACAAAGGGAGAAGGGGCAGGTGATTTTCTGAAGCCAGCAAAAAATTTCCAAAATAAGAAATAACCTCAGGGTAAAAATAGAACCAAGGGTGTGCATGCAAGAACCTTTCTTAAAAAACTGACAGAATTAAAATAATACTTTGTGCATTCCTCTGTACAGAAAATGAGTCTGTTAACATTAAGAGCAATGTCCAACAGTAAAGAAAGATCAAACTCAAATATCACACCCTCAGCTCAGGACAACTGCTCTCACCAGAACATGGGGCAGTTCCCCAGCTCCATCCCACAAAAACTTTAAAATCAAAATTTGATTTGCAGTTGGGGGCAGCTACATTTCCCAAAATGCTGAATCTGCTATGATTCACACACATCACTGACATGTGCACACACACAGCCAACGCTGTGAACTTTCATACCAGATTAAACTTGTGAAACTCACCAAAGTGCTGGTTAGTTACACTGAGCTAATGACGCATCATAAGAAACACTATTGGGACCTGATCAAACTAAAAAGCTTCTGCACAGCCAAGAACATAGTGAGTAAAGCAAGCAGACAGCCCACAGAATGGGAGAAAATATTTGCACGTTATGCGTCCGATAAAGGTTAATAACCAGAATCCACAGAGAACTCAAATTTATTAGCAAGAAAAGAACACATGACCCCATTTCAGGGTGGGCAAAGGACTTAAAGAGAAACGTCTCTAAAGAAGACAGACACAAAATCTACAAACACATGAAAAAAAGCTCATCATCCTTAATCATCAGAGAAATGCAAATCAAAACTACTTTGAGATATCACCTAACCCCAGTAATAGTAGCCCACATAACAAAATCCCAAAACCAGAAATGTTGGCGTGGATGTGGAGGTAAGTGCACACTTCTAAACTGCTGGTGGGAATACCCACTAATACGTCCCTACTGAAAGGATGTTTGGAGAATACTTAGAGACCTAAAAATAGACCTGCCTTTCGATCCTATAATTCCTCTTCTAGGTTTATACCCAGAAGACCAAAAGTCACAATATAACAAAGACATCTGTACCAGAATGTTTATTGCAGGCCAA
>CAUYPK010106815.1:0-17217 GCA_963574355.1 Loris lydekkerianus
ATTCAGTTGTAATTGGGATTCAAAGCAATTAATTTCTTTTTTCCACACTCGTGATAAGTGGAAGCTTAAAGTGTTAAAACATTTTCCTTTACCTATTTTTAACTTCCTCATTTACAACTTAATAAAAATCTTGGATTGAAAAAAAAAAAAAAAAAAAAAAAGAAAGAGCATCCAGGCTCCCTTATCACCTTGACCCAGTGTAGGACAGAGGAGAAAAGGGAGCAGTGATGCTTAAAATTTGGCAGCAATCAGACATCCAAACACAGGAGTCAGACTCTACCACACTGGGCACTTCTGAGGCAAGTCAGCTCTGGGGCACAAGAGTTGGGGAGGCGCCCACAGTTACAGAGCCCTGTGTGCCCAACTGTGCCAGGAACTTACGGTAGGACCTTATTTGGTGCTTATTATTTTCCAGAGGTGTTTGAATCACTTTTACCTATACCAATACATTTAATCCTTGACACAACGTTAAGAGGTGGGTACTATATGGTAGGTCCTCTGTATCCACAAGTTCTATATCTGTGAAGTCAACCTCAGACAGAAAATTTGGAGTGAAAACAATGAATGATTGTGTTTGTACTGAACATGTATACACTTTTCTTTCTTGTCGTTATTCCCTGAATACAGTATAACAACTATTTATGCAGCACTTACATTGAAGGAAGTATGGTAAGTAATCTAGAGATTTTTAAAGTACCAGGACAACATGCATACGTTATATGCAAATACTGTGTCATTTTAAGAATTTTTAAAATTTATGTTCTAGAGATGAGGTCTTGCTATGTTGCCCAGGCTGGTCTCCATCTCCTGGACTCAAAGGATCCTGTCACCTCAGCCTACAAGATTAGCTGGGAATAGGTACATGCCACCCCACTCAGCAAAATGACATTTTATATCAGGGATATAAGATTAGATTTTGTTATCTGCAGAGGTCTTGAAACCAATCCCCCACAGATATTGAGGGATAATTGTCCTAGCATCCCATTTTGCAGATGATGAAACTGAGGTACAAAGAGACTAAGTTGTTAGGACATGTGTAATTAGCTTTAAGCAGCAAAGTCAAGAATCAAACCCTATCAATCTGATTCTACAGTCTTTGCTCTTAGGCACCATGTGATATTGTCTCTGATAAATGGAGGTTTAATCAATGCCTATGCAGTTCAAAGACATTTATCTTCGTGTCTTCTATTTGAAAAGATCACTCTCTCCAAGAATACTTTTTTTAATGTATTAGCCTTAGAAATAAAATCTCAAAAGCATTTCAATGTTCTTCCATAATTTTCAAAATTCCATTTAGTTTCACAACATCAGTGGAAATCAAATGAGCCAGCAGGTTTACTACTACACCTCCTTATAGAAAGGAAAACCCAGGCTCTGAAAAGTCAGCTCTGGATCACAAAGTACCATGGCCATTCCCCTCCATGACTCCTCCTTGCTTCACCAGGACCAGCCTCTGAAAAGGTAATGACAGGTTCAAGCAATGAGCACAGCCAGTGCAATTGTGGCATAATAGAGTGAGTCTCTACAGCTTGGCTGTGGTTATCTAGTGCTATCTGGGGGGCAGGCTATCATAGTTGTGTCTCACACACACACAGAGGCTCAGCGCACAGGTGCTGCCCTAGGCACAGCCCCAGACTCTTTTCTCTCATTAACATTTCTGGAATTCTGGGAGGTCAAATGTCACTTAAGAGGTACACCAATGCCTCACACTCTTGACAGCTGTTAAAATTTATGTTCTAGAGATGGGGTCTTGCTATGTTGAAAAGATGACTTTTCACATTTAATCCTCATAATAGACCTAAGAAATTATCTGGGCAGTTCACAGATGAGGAGCATGAATCTTGGAGAGAGTGATTTGCCTAAAGTCACATAGGTAATCAGAGACAGACTTGTGCTTATCCCACTCCTGGTGCAGAGTATTTTTCAAGACCACAGGGAAAACTTCATTTGAAATTCTTTAAAGGTGGAGAGACAAACCAGGAATTGAGCAGGCTGGGAGTTGATGGACTCCCATCTTTGTTCCTGTGGTCACTGGATCCCTCAGTGGGTGCTATGGGAGCACCCTGAGCAGCTCTTCCAGGTAAGGGCTATTATCATCCCCTTTAGAGGTGAGAAAACAGAGGCTCAGAGATGTATCATAGTTTGCTCCAAGGCCATAAAACAAACAAGTGTCCATGAGGTCAAGTTGTCCAACCCTGAGACTTCCTTCCACGCTGTCCTGATTCCATGATATAAAGGCCCATTCCCCTCTCATTTCCTTGGGAGGGCATGCCATGGGCAAGAGAGTCCCCAGTCCACAAAGATAGTATCTTCCTATATGAAAGGTCAAAAACAGAAAATAAAAGATTATTCCAAAATGTGAATGAAAGGAAATGGAGTCCAGGTTCTGTGTGGTCAACAGCGGCTTTTATTTCCACCCACGTGTAGGTGAGCTGAGTTCAAGAAGGAAGTCAGCCTATGGGTTAAGGTGGATGGGAATTTAAAGGGTTGGAGGGGTAGGGATTGGCACATTTACTCTTTCCTGGGTGGGACATTCATGTACTCATTTCTTCCTGGGTGAGTTGGTTCTATTTGGGGGGGTTCCCACATTGACTCTATCACTGTTGAAAGACAAAATTACAGTAAATTCAAACATCACAAATGGCTTTATTTGTGGTTCGAGAATCGGGACTACTCCATTCCATAAAACAGAATAAGTGTTCCAATGGGCTGAGCAGAAGAGGTTGGTTTTATAAACAGAAAAGGGGTAAGAAAGCAGAAACAGGTCAGGTGTCTATAATCCTAGCACTCTGGGAGGCCAACGTGGGAGGACTGCCTGAGTTCAGAAGTTCCAGACCAGCCTGAGCAAGAGTGAGACCCCATCTCTAAAAAAAAAAAAACTAGTCAGGGCGGTGCCTGTGGCTCAAAGGGATAGGGCTCCGCCCCGTGTGCCAGAGATGGCAGGTTCAAACTCAGCCCAGGCCAAAAAACTAATCAGGCATTGTGGCAGGCGCCTAGAGTCCCAGCTACTTGGGAGGCTGAGGCAAGAGCATCACTTGAAACCAAGAGTTTGAGGTTGTTGTGAGCTATGACAACACAGCACTCTAGTGAGGATGACAAACTGAGACTCTGTCTCAAAAAAGAAAGAAAGAAAAAGAAAGCAGAAACAAAGGACAAAAGCAGATCCTTTCAAAGTTGCTTTCCACATAAGGCAAGAACAGGGAAACAAACAACAGAAAGGTAACTGACTAGTTAAACATCCAGTTACTTCAGGTTACTTTTTGTTGTAAAGTTTAAAGATAGAGGCAACTTTATTATCATGCCAACTAAAACTGGACTGTTTGGGAAATTTGGCTATTATCTCTATCTTCTGGTTTCTCAGAGGGTCAGATAACAACTTTTAGCTTTGGTTTGCTAACATGGAACTTTAATATGAATGACTTCAAGTCTGTTCTGCTGAAGCCTTGTGTAGCAGCTTAGGCCAAAACAATGGCCTCCTGTTATTGTGAAAGGTATAAAAGGTGGTGCCCAAAAAGGAGGCCATGGAAAAGATGTTCAGGCCAAGTATATAGGGCCATAGGGGGTGTGCACATTCCACAGGCTGCCTGTCAGTTTAGAGTCTTTTTGATAGGAACTGCAGGGTGATGGGGCTAGCCAGATCCTTAGTGTCTTTGTTTTAGGAGGAAAGGAAGGGGAGGAGGGGAAAAGTGTTTATGTACAGCTGCATTAGGCCTCACCAACAAATTGTTAGTTAACATCCTTATCCTGAAGCTTAAAAAAAAAACCCAAACTGAAACTCTTGCAGTCATCGCTACCAGCTGCTCTTGTAGCATAACAGAGAGTGTTGGGGGGGCCTAAGGAAGCCACACACACACCCAACCCTTTTCCCCATCCTCTCCTCCTTCTCTCCTCCTAAGACAAAGACACAAAGGACCTGGTTAGCCTACCCCCTGAGAAGTTTAAGCCAAGAGCTGGGAGGAGGGAGGGCATTTGGTGGGATTTCACCTAATGAGCATAACGCAAGAGTATATTTCAAAATAACTAAGAGCAAAAAAGTAAAGGTGATGGCTATGTTAATCAGTTTGATTTAAGCATTACACATTGTATATCAAATTATCACATTATACCCCATAAATGTATACAGTTATGATTTTTAATTAAAAAAAAAAAAAAGACTTTAACTTTCCAAATAAGCTGTGGAATGTTACACTGCCCAGGCAGGTCACCTTCCCCTTTCAATAAACCTGGCCTGACCATCTCTGCAGTCTCTTCTCTGGGCACCACTGTTCACATCTTTCAGAAAGGAAAAATAGTTGGATTATGCCATTTCTGTGCTTAGTAAAGGCCAAAGTTTTAGCACACCACAGTACTCTGCCAACCCTCTCCCTTAACAACTGGCTTTGACCATGATCACCTTAATGTACACAGCTATGATTTAATAAAAAAAAAAAAAACTGGCTTCAAAACCTACCACCCACAGGAAGGTCAACACTGCAATGTAATAACAGCACATGAGAATAGTGTCATATGGTGGCCATCTTTAAGAACATGCAGTCAGCCTTACAAAAAAAGATCAACCTCTGTGAAACAATTAAAGACCAATGAAGAGAGAGCACAATTGTATTCTAAAGAGGGGTGGATCTCTCTTTAGAAGGACAGAGATCTAAACGATAGGTGGTGTTGATGGGGGAGGTCTGCAGCAGGTACTGGGAATTTGGGAGCATCTATGGGTGTTAAGTGCAGTGGTGAAACTTGACATTTCTGATACTGCTTTCACTAAAAACAGATAGGCGAGGGTATAGGAATGAGTGTTTTCTGAAGAGTCCTCCATTCAGATGTGAGCTTTTTTTCCTTTTAAGATGAAAGGTGAGGGACAGGAGGAGATAAGGGAGAAGAAGACTAAGAATTCCATTTCCCTTGGGAGCCTGCTGTGACTCATACTGCCCCACTCTTCCTTAATTCTCAAAGCCTCCTTAGGAGCTTAAATATGTCTTCTTTTATTTTATCTTCTCCCTGGAAGTGATCATCAAAATTGATGCCATCTCTGTTAGAATCATAACCAAAGTTGGTGAGCACATTTAATGCATATCTGACTGAAGCACCAGAAGCAAGGGAGTCATTTAGAGCAAACAATGGTGTCCATATAGTGCCACAATGAGACCATGTGAGAACAGAGAAGTGACTTTGCTTCTGGATCTATGGAACACAATGTTTTTATTTTTTCCCTCATTTATTTAATTTTTAGACAGTCTTACTCTGTTGCCCTAGCTAGAGTGCCCTCGCATCATAGCTCACAGCAACCTCAAACTCCTGCATGCAGGCAATTCTCCTGACTCAGCCTCCCAAGCACCTGAGACTGTAGGTGTCCACCACAATGTCCAGGTAATTTTTCTATTTTTAGTACAGACGGTTCTCACTGTTGTCTACTCTCAGGCTAGTCTCACATTCTGAGCTCAAGCAATCCACCTGCCTCGGTCTCCCAGAGTGCTAGAATCACAGACGTGAGCTACCTCATCTGGCCACAATGTTTTTATTCTTTTGTGACAATGGAAGAAGAGATTGAGAGTCTTCCCACCACAGAGGAATGAGGGACAGAGCTTGGCTATAGGTGTGGGCTGTGGCCTGGGTGGGAAAGCAGAGCCACAGAGGTGGCTGATCTGGGCACCTTCTGCAGCTTTCTGAAAGAAGAGGTTGTAAATTTCTGTTCAAAGTCAACCATCCCCGCTATTGAGGAAGCTAAAAAGGAAGGATCATTTGAGCCCAGGAATTAGACACCAGCCTGGGCAACATAGTGAGGCCCGGCCTCTAAAAAAAAAGTAAAAATCAACCCCACATATGCTTCCCTTGATCAACCTCACAAGAGAGTGGATTCAGAGCTTGGGTGTGCAAATGCCTCCATCTTTATGACGTTTCCTAATCTTAATAACTTGCCTCAATGCAAACAAACATAATCACTAGGACAGCAAAAATTATTTTTCCCTTAGTGTCTACAGCTTCACATTTCCGGAGAAAACCTGACACACATGGCAGTGAACATGTGCCTTGGAATGGAAGGAACTAGAGAAACATACGTGAGTCACTGAAAAGATGAACCCTCAACTCTGTAAGGTGCACTCTTGCTACTAAAACAGGCCAGTCTCACCCAACACCAGCACAGCTGCTAAAGGATATGTGCCTGGGTGCCACCCCCCGCCTCCTGCATCAGGGTTTCCAAGCACACTGCAGTCTCAAGACTAGGCGCTAACTCCTGCTGGTCAAGTTTAAGCTGGAGCCATGAGCTCTATCTGTGTGGCCCACACACAAGGCTGAGTCAGGAAGACAGTCCCTACCCCGACTGTGGAGCTGAAGAAGGGTCAGTGAGTGCTAGAGTGTTGGAGTCCTGAATGAGCATGGGGTGGGCCAGTGGGTGCATGCTGACACCCTGCTGCCCTATAGCATGGCTCATGTGGGACCTGTCCTCAGGCCCTACAAGTATTCCCCAACATCTAGTTAGAATTAACTCCCTAGAGCTCAATGGGCTATTTCTTTCTTTTTTTATTTTTAATTTTTTTTTTTTTTTGAGACAGAGTCTCAACTTTGTCACTCTCAGTAGAGTGCCATGGTGTCATAGATCATAGCAACCTCAAACTTTTTGGCTCATTTGATTTTCTTGCCTCTGCCTCCCAAGTAGCTGGGACTACAGGTGCCTGCCACAACACCAGGCTATTTTTAGAGAAAGGGTCTCACTCGGGTTCAGTCTAGTTTCAACCTGCCTCAACCTTCCAGAGTGCTAGGATTACAGGCCTGAGCCACTATGCTGGCCTCAATGAGCTATTTTTTAAAGTAAAGACACTGTAGCTCTCGTCCGACCATATCAGCAAGGTTGAAATCCACTGATGCCTACAAAAGGCTCTCAAAATTTGGCCTGAAGCAGCCATATCCTCTCTCTATTTACACAATTTCGTGTTGGTGAAGTCCTTCTCTGTTATAAGTCCACAAGTAGTTCTCTGGAAGTGAACATGGAAATTGGTGTAGTAAAGTATAGGAGCATGGGCTAGAAATCAGACACCCAGAACTTTCCCTCAACCCCAAGAAAGTGAGAGTGTTTCTAGCTCTCAGAGTTCCCATCATAACTATGGAGATGGGATTCAGGGATTTCTAAAAGTCCTTCCTACTCCCCTGGCCTATACTTTGTAAGAAAAAAGCCAGTCTCTTTTCAAAATAGTGGGGTATTCTGCCTCTTCCAATGTATGTATAAAAAACAGCTTGTTCCTTTTCTTTTCCTTTTCTTTTTTTTTTTTTTTTTTTTGCAGTTTTTGGCCAGTTTGAGCCCTCCACCTCTAGTATACAGGACCAGCACCCTACTCCTTTAAGCCACAAGCATACTTCTGCTAATAGTGAGTGAAGACAAAGGACCTGAAAACTATCCCCCACAAACTAACAAAAAAACAGTAAATATCATTTGGTATGGATCTGGCGCCATCTGGTGTGTTTTGAGACTACATCATGCTGGGTGGTGTCACCTTGGTGTGTTCGCCCTACTGCCTGCCCTCTGTGGTCTGACAGCTGCTCATGACTATTTACAACTACATTTCTTTTTTCTTTTTCTTTTTCTTTTTTTTTTTTTTTTTTGAGACAGAGTCTCACTTTGTCACCCTTGGTAGAGTACTGTAGCATCATAGCTAACCGCAACCTCAGATTCCTGGGCTCAAGCAATTCTCTTGCCTCAGCCTCCCAAGTAGCTGGGAATATAGGTACTCACCACAACCCCCAGCTATTTTTAGAGACAGGGGTCTCTCTCTGGCTCAGTCTGGTCTTGAACCTGTAAGCTCAATTAGTCTACCCACCTCAGCCTCCTAGAGTGTAATGCTACAATTCTATTGAGCACATGCTGTGTACCCTGTAAATATTATATTATAAATTGTTTTCATTGCTACCTGATACTTTTTATTAAGTCTAAAAGAAAAATGGTAAATGTAAGTTTTTATTAAAAATTAAAATATACTTAATCCTCTCAAAAAAAAAAGGGGGGGCATAAAATAAAATGCTATTATGAGCAGGCATGGTGGCTCACGCCTGTAATCCCAGCACTCTGGGAGGCCAAGGTAGGAGGATCGCTTGAGCTCAGGAGTTCAAGGATAGCTCAAGATTGAGTCCCTGTCTCTACCAAAAATAGAAAAATTAGCCAGCTGTTGTGGCAAGAGCCTGTTGTCCCAGCTACTCAAAGGGCTGAAGCAGGAGGATCACTTGAACCTAGGAATTTGAGGTTGCTGTGAGCTAGCCTGAGGCAACAAAGTGAGACTTTGTCTCAATAAAAAAATGCCACTATGGGACATCTATGTCTGTCTATCAATCTGTATCTTCTGAGATGGCACTGCACCAATATGCAAACGGTAAATCAAATTACTATCCATCCAAATTTGACTGGGCTCTTACGTTTTCGCTGCATTCAACATTCTCCCACTTCTACAAAAATAGCAACAACAGCCAAACTGAATTTTAAAGTGGAAAGGAAGGTAATGAAGCTTAATGAAGAGAATAAATACCAAAGATACTTCTGAAGTAAATATGGAATGGAACGTGGAATAAACTATGAAAGATAAATAAAATAGCTGGGAAAAGATCTCATAAGCAATACTCAAAAATCATAAATCTCAATGAAAATACCAAAAATACCACAGAAAAATAAAACCTCTTTAGGCAATAAGAGATATAAATGAAATAGGAAAAACAAGTCCCAGCCTGGAAGAGTTTATTTGTAATGCTATTTGGAATCTAAAATAAATAAAGAATTGCTATAAATCTATATGATAGAGAAAAACAATCCAAAACACAAATGATGGCAGGGAAAGAAGAGGGAGGAGTTGGGGGTTCATGGTGTATGGCACACCTCTTGGGGGCAGGACACAATTATAAGAGGGACTTTACCTAACAAGTGTAATCAATCTAACCTAATTCTTTGTACCTTTAATGAGTCCCAAACAATAAAAAAACACAAATAATACAAAAGCCTAAATGACCAATAAACATGAAAAGATGTCACATTCATTAGTCATTAAAAAATGCAAATTAATTAATACAAAGAGACTTCACAGTGCATCTGCTAAATTAGCAAAATATAAAACAGTAGTGAATCCAAGCATTTTCATAGACAGTTTATGCACTGCAGCTGAGAGTGAGCATGAGAGGAAAAAGCAATTTGTCTATCTTGTATATCTTTGAGTGCAGAACAAATTCTCCACATATAATCTAGGATATACACCTGCCTTCAAGTGGGTTTGGCATTCAGAATAATCATCTCTGAGCAGTCCAAGAAAATGCAAGCCAAGAAATTAAAATGATCCTAGATTGGCAGTGTGCTGGAGCACCTGAAGAAGCAAAAACAAAATCTGGAGAAATGTATCCTTAATACATTTCTTTGCAGAATTCCCAAAGATCAAACACTCCAAACATGAGAAATTCATATACTGTGTAAAAACAAAACACAGTATTTGAAGAAACAAGTCATCACGCATGAGAATCAGTAAAAATAATAAATTGAGGAATTAGACCCCTTGAGATTGTCAAAGAAAGAAATTTGGGGGGATATAATATAAATGTGTTTAAAATATTAAAGAAATAAAAGATGAAATAAAAAACATGACATAGTAACATGTTACCACCCAAAAAGATCAGGCAAATTTGGAAATTAAAAAAATTCCAGTTAATAAAATTTTAAAATTCAGTGGTCACATTCAATAGCAGATTAGAACTAGCTGAATAGAGAATTAACTGGGACATAGATTGGAAAAAAATTACTCACAATGCAGCACAGAGAAAGAAATGGAAAGTATAAGAAAGAGGTTAAGAGAAATAACCAAGGTCTAATATACTGCCTAAGAGAAATTCTAGAAAAAATGACAAAAATGAGGCAAAATTCAAAGAGATAAATAGCTAAAAATTTTCCAGACTGATAATCAATCCCAAGCAGAGTAAAGGGATATCTACACCTTGATATAATAACTAATCTATAAAATGACAAAGAAAACAACTTACCTATATGAATGACAATTAAAATAACAGCAAATTTCTTAGTAGCAATAACATAAGTCAGGAATTGACGCAATGTTACCTTTAACTTCTGAAACAAAAAAACTGTCAACCTAGAATTTTTTGTTGAAACAGTTATTCAAGAAGGAGGGTGAAGTAAAAATACATTTTCATCCAAATAAAACCTGACAGCATTCATCAATAACACACCCTCATTAAAGGTACTTTTTCAGGATGTTCTTGAAGAAGAAAAATTATTCCAGAAGGAAGATATGAAATGGAAGAATAAAGAACTGGCCAACACGTGAGTAAATCCAAACATAATACAACTAGATTATTTCTTCATGAAGCTAAAATATTTGATAGTAGTTTTTGTTTTTGTTTTTAACAGTGCAGGAAGAGAGTTCCCTGCTAGAAAGAGTTTGGCCTACTTACAGAACTGAAAAAGCCAGTTTATCTGGAATATAGTGGGGAGAAGTGGTTCAATATGTATGAAGCTTGGCAGAGGCCAAGTCATAAGGGCCTTGAAAGCCATTTTAAGGATTTGCTGCAGTCAATAGGAAGCCATTGAAGAGTTCCAAACAAAGGATTTAAAGTTTAAAATTTTGTTTTGATTGTTTAAATTTTAAACAATCCAAATTGTTTAAGACAATTCTGGCTGCTCAATTTGAGGGTTCTTGGTAAGGGGTAAGAACCTAACATATGAGGTCTAAACATACAAAACTGTATTTCTCACTGACTCTAATTTATACAAGATTTATTCAATTTCTGGGATTTCTATTTCAATTTCTGCTGATACTCAGAGACAACTCCTCTGTACTGCACCACATTAGATATTTGCATGCTAGCCTGTGGGGACAGGTTACAAGTAAATTTTCCTTGGGATAGAAACTAATCAATGTCTCAGGAACTTTCTACCATGAACAGATGTGGCTATATGTTATACTAACTCGAGTTATTTTAGTAACTTTTTTTTTTTTTTTTTGTAGAGACAGAGTCTCACTTTATTGCCCCTAGTAGAGTGCAGTGGCTTCACATAGCTCACTGCAACCTCCAACTCCTGGGCTTAGGCAATTCTCTTGCCTCAGCCTCCCAAGTATTTGGGACTACAGGTGCCTGCCACAACGCCTGGCTATTTTTTTTTCGCAATTTGGCAGGGGCCAGGTTGGAACCTGCCACCCTTGGTATATGGGGCTGGCGCCCTACCCACTGAGCCACAGGCATCGCCTAACTTGAGTTATTTTTAAAACAACCTGATTAAAACCCCTCTCCTATATTTCCCTTTATAAAATTCAATCTGCTCTAAAAAACAAAAAGGGGGAAATTTGGGATACAGTATAGGGTTAAAAGTGCTAGGCACTGGAGACAGAGTGGTCTGGGAAAAAGCCAAGCATCACTGCTGGCCCTGAGTACTAAAAGCAAAACTCACATTGGCGCCTGTAGCTTAGTGGTTAGGGCATCAACCACATACACCAAGGCTAGTGGGGTCGAACCCATCCTGGGCCAGCTAAAATGAACAATGACAATTGCAACAAAAACTAGCCAGGTGTTGTGGCGGACGCCTGTAGTCCCAGCTACTTGGGAGGCTGAGGCAAAAGAATGGCTCAAGCCCAAGAGTTTGAGGTTGCTGTGAGCTGTGACACCCCAGCACTCTACCAAGGCAACATAGTGAGACTCTGTCTAAAAAAAAAAAAAAAAAAAACTCACTAGACACAGCTTACTCTTATTGTCTCAACCCTAAGTCATATTTAGCAGTAATAAGAAAAAGGCAAGACAGAAATGCAGTCAGTATATGCTAGTTCAGTCATACAGTTAAAGATAAACTTGTTTTCTAACCTTCACTCTTTGAAGCTTTCTGCTGTGCTGTATTTTCTCATCCCTGAGATTTGAATAAAAGCCTGTGAGGATTGTTGGGAGGGGGTGCACCCTGTATCTCCTCTGGAGATACTTGCTGGTGTTGGTCTTCCCCAGGTCCCTCAGTTCAAAGTAAATGAATAGGTGTTATTTATTTCACATAGAGTCACTCCTATGTAATGAAACTGTCATTATTCAAATTACAATACAGCAATCCTAATGGAAAAGGAGGATTGCTAGACTAGTATTGAACACCGGGAGAGATGAGAAGTTTCAGGAAGAAAGTGCTTTGAAAGCTAACCCACAAAGGACAAGGAGACTGAATTTAAGAGGGAAGACTGGGCATTCCACATAAGGAGAGTGAGGAACAGTATTCACAAAATTCTAGAAGAATTAACATGTTACACAGGAATATTGGCTTGATTAGTACCCTGAGTTCCGTTATAAATTAGTAGAAACTACTGAATGAGTGGTATATAGGAGATAGTCTAGGGATCAGTACTTCCTCCTGAAGGCAACAAAGTGCAAAGTTTTTTGGGGTTTTTTTACAGTTTTTTGACCGGGGCCGGGTTTGAACCCACCACCTCCAGTATATGGGGCCAGCACCCTACTCCTTGAGCCACAGGCGCCACCCTGAAGTGCAAAAATTTTTGAGCAGGAGTGAGCCTTGGAACAAAATACTTGTTTCTACTCCACATATACACGATGTAAAGAGAAAAGAGAAAATGAAGAATATATAGAGACTTTTAATCTTAGCAGCAGAAGGCAACTTTGCCAGCTCTGAGTGCTTCTCCCAAAATACACTTGCCACATTGCTACCAAGTTGTTATTTCATTCCTTGCTTGCAAACCTTCGGCACTCTACTGCAGCCCTTGGACAGATATTTAAGACTCCATAAAATTCTTCCCTAACATTCCTCTCCAGAAAGCTCACTTTAAGTAAACGCATACTTTTGCTAAATGGTTTATAAGTTAAATTATAAAGAAACCACTGGTTCTCCTATCTGCGTTCCCTCCTTCCCTTGCTTACGTGTTCTTCCTCCCTGGAATGCTTTGTTTCCCACTTGCCCCTGAAAGTGCACGTGCTACCTAGGTTTGGAGATTTTGTGTAAACCCTGCATCCTCTAGGAAGGCTTTCTCCATACCAATGTAGACAGCACTGACTTCATCTCTTCAGAACGCCGTAATTCTTACTGTCTCTAACAGGCATCTGGCACTTAAAACAAGCTACCTTAGCAGAAGTTACCTCTTTTTAAGGTGAAGGGCTTTGCAGCTCTACAGCAGAATCCTGTTTTTATATTCTTAGCATCCCCAACCTCTCCCAGCCCAGTACCTTGCATATGATCAGGCTCAACAGTGGTTAGAGCCCAGCAGCAGCTGCCCCAGGGCAACTTCGGCCAGCCAAGCTCCGAAGGCCCTGCACTCGGGTTTAGGCTTCTGGCCCCAACACATAACAGGAAGGGGGATTGCCACAGTATAAAGGAGTGTTTGCTACTTGTGAAGTCACCCGCACTGTAGGTAATAATACGCAGAATCTGAATTTGTGTTGGCTAAAAGTGCTACAGCGGGCAGAGTTGAAAAATAAACAACACCTTGTGACCACATGGTACCCCCAGTAGAAATAGCTCTGCCGGAGGTGAAACTCTAAACTACCACAACGCCCAGAAGACTTGCGCCCTGCCGGGAGAGCACTGGGCGGGCTATAATCGTCTGGCCCACTGATTGGCCAGGCTCAGCCTTGGGCACCAATGATTGGTCATTGCCGCGAGGGCCGGCACGCGAGGACTGGCACGCGGCTGTGGTGCTGGAGGGGCGAGGCAGCGATGGCAGCGGAGGCTTCGACGGCTCAGCTGGCCTTGTCTTTCTACCAGAAGATGGGGAGGAAGAGTCGGCCTCGGGGTGCTGCCGAGATCCAGTGCAGTCAGTGTGGAAGAAGGGTGTCCAGAGCATCAGGTGAGGGCCCAACGGTTGCTCCGACCCCACCGTCAGTGGCGGCCCTCTGGCGTGGGAGGCGGGCGGAAGCGAGGCCTGGCCGTGGCCTGTGAGACCAGGGAGCGGGCAGGCGCGGGGCTTCGAGAACTGTGTCCCTCTCCCCCGGCAGGGTGTCAGTGGAAACCTCTTCTCGGACCTCCCAGCAGCTACAGCCCATCCGCAAGAGGGTTGCGCGGGGTTGAGTCAGGGTAGCTTCCCGCCCCTTCCTCGGCTTTCCCCGACTCTCCCGCGGGAGGGGGTCCGGGCGCTTTCCCTCTGGAGAGTCGTTGGGCACACTTCTCTGGGTTGGCTGGTTGACGAAGGTGAATGTAGAAATTTAGCCCATTGTCTTGTGGTTGATAAGGAGTGAAATTTGATTTTCTTGTGTAGTTTTTGTTGTAGGAGTAACTGTGAACTGTTTCTGGACTTTTAAAAAGCTTTTTTTTTTTTTTTTACCTACGGCTGAAATTGAGTTAATGCACTGTTTGGAAAACCACAGTTCTTATCTGCGGTGGTGTTTTTGGTCTTAATACATAGAGGGAAAAATAAAGTACTTTCTTGTTCTGCTAATTTAGTCTACATAATTGAACACAGGTTATTTTAATGTAGCTTAAAATACCTTAAGAGTGTAGTGTCAGTGACGGGGATAAATTGTTTAATCTCTAAAGCTACTAAAAATTCTCATTATTTATCCGATGTAATTGTTCAATGTTTAATGCTTTCAAAGTGAAGGTCATCCGATCAGTTTTCTTAGTTTTTTCAAGATGAACTCCATCTATGAGATGTGAGCCTTTGCAGAGAAAGTTGTTTTTGATGAAGAGCAGCTCACTCTCTCCTACTCGGGGTTTAGATCACTGCTGCTGTTACATAGAAAATCTCCATTTTTTAATGATACAACAATTGCATAATAAATTTCTAGAGAACAACCTTTTAAAATCAGTCATTCTTCCATACATGTGTATTACAATGTTTAGAAATATCTAATTGGAAAAATTGTGGTATGTATATAGAATTAAAAGTGCTTTGTAATGCACCACAGATTATTTTGATTTGTGCAATATCAGAAATTTTATAAAAAGTTAAGAGTTTTAATTTCTTAATATGTAGTCTAGTATCTCCGGAAGTTAAATAGGGCTTTCAGATTTAGCATCTTTATAAGCAGAAACTTAAGGTATTTCATGTGGCTGGGAAAATTGTAATATATAATTTTAAAAAGTTGTCTTTTTTTTTTTTTTTTTTTAAGACAGAGTCTCACTCAGTTGCCCTGGGTAGAGTGCTGTCTTGTCATAACTCACAGCAACCTCAAACTCCTGAGCTCAAGTGATCCTCCAGCCTCATCCTGCCAAGTAGGGGGGGCTATAAGGCGCCCATAATGCATCACTAGTTTTTCAATTTTTAGTAGAGAGGGGGTTCTAGCTCTTGCTCAGGCTGATCTCCAACTCCTGAGCTCAAACAGTCCACTTACCTTTGCCTCTCAAGAGTGCTAGCATTATAGGTGTGAGCCACTGCATCAGGCCAAAAGGTTGTCGTTTTATTATTTTTTTATTTTGTAGAGACAGAGTCTCACTTGTCGCCCTTGGTAGAGTGCCATGGCGTCACAACTCACAACAACCTCCAACTTTTGCCTCAGCCTCCTGAGTGGCTCGGACTACAGAAGGTTGTCATTTTAAAAGACTTTTTTCTAGCAAAATAATTACAGCATTCTTGCTGAATTATAATTGCATTAATTTTATTTTTGAAGAAAGCTTGAGAGGCCCAGAACAGTGTCTTGTTGTAATTCTAGCACTCTGGAAGGCTGAAACAGAATTGCTTGAGCTCAGGAGTTCAAGACCAATCTGAGCAACAGGGAGACCATCTCTACTAGAAATAGAAAAACTAGCCTGACATGAAAGTCCCTGAAGTCACCTGAAGTTCCAGCTACTTGGAAAGCTGAAGCAGAAGGATCTCTCCAGCCCGAGTTTGAGGTAGCTGTGAGCTGGGATGATGCCACAGCACTTTAGCCTCCAAAACAGAGTGAGTTTCTGTCTCAAAAAAAAAGAAAAGGAACATTAAACCTAAAAATAGAACTAAATTGGAACCTGGATTATACCATTTAATTAGCCAAATTACCAAAATATTTTTTTCATCTCTATGATGGATATGATATCCCCAGCCTACTTAATTGTAATATTACAAAGATCAAATGAAATATGTCAGAGCACTTTATACATGTATAAGTAAGATATGGCAAATTCACACATACAAAAATGTAATTATAGAACTGTTTGGTTTTACTTGTTTGTTCTCCCTTCTTTTAAATAGTTTCTCCTGAATTTTGTTTAATAAGTCACCTATTTCAAGCTAAAGTAGGTATCTTTTTCTGTGTAAGGGAATCCCCTTTGAGTTCCCCCTTTGATCAGTATTGCCCATTCAGCATTTAACAAACTATAGAAAGTTTGAGTCACAATAGAATTTCATCAATAGGTCATTACCATGAACTTCAGTGTGGACATGCTTTTTGTGAGCTGTGCTTGTTAGTAACTGAAGAATACAGCACAATTATATGCCCTGATTGTGAGGTAAGTTTTATAATTTTTTTATATTGAACATATTATAGCCTAATGTTAAAGGTAAAAATGTTTTTTATAATTATTCATAATTATGTATAATTATGATGTATTATAATTATTCAAATATATCAAGAAAAAATGGATAAATTCATACATTTATCAGCCTGCATATTTTCTTCTCTTTTCTTTTTTTTTTTTTTTTTGCAGTTTTTGGCAGGGGCTGGGTTTGAACCCGTCACCTCTGGCATATGGGACTAGCACCCTACTCCTTTGAGCCACAGGCGCCACCCCCTTGCATATTATCATTCTGTGGAGACTTTTGTGGTAAATCACCTCTTTTTGTTTATTTTAATGGAGTGTAGTTTTTTTAAAAACCTCCCCTCACCCTTTTCCACACCAGTACCATGCAAATAAATTTTGAACTATTCTGGCCCTTCAACCTTTGTCATCAAATTAGATTTTTAGAGATGTCATACCATAAAAAGGCAGATGTACAACTACTGCCTAAAACTGATTATTTACTGAAGTATTTCTGAAGAAGCACTAAAAGCAGTTCCATTAGGACTGCAATTTTATTAACCCATTAGGAATAAGAACAAATTTTGGATATAAAATGAAAATTACTTTGCATCCTATACATTTACTGTAAATACAGATGTAGTTCATATAGCGTGTTCATGGAAAGTTGTCTTAATCTCTAAATTCTTAAGGTTCCACTGGAGCAGGGGTGGCGAACACGCGGCTAGAGCCGCATGCGGCTCCCGGCCAAAATGAATTTCGGCTCTTTGCCTCTTATCATTATTTTGTATACTGTGGCTCTTTGCCAAGTTTGGATTTTGTTATGCTGCTTCTGAGGA
>CAUYPK010106817.1:0-31459 GCA_963574355.1 Loris lydekkerianus
CCAGCCATGAGCATGGTATGTTTTTCCATCTGTTAACATCTTCGGCTATTTCTTTTCTTAGAGTTTCATAGTTCTATTTGTAGAGATCTTTCACGTCCTTTGTTAGGTATACTCCCAAATATTTCATCTTCTTTGGCACTACTGTGAAAGGAATAGAGTCCTCGACTGTTTGTTTGGCTTGGTTATTGTTGGTATATATAAAGGCTACAGATTTATGGGTTATCAATTCATATGTTGTCTCCTAGTTTAGGAAATTAATCACAAATCAATTTTGGGGCAATTGTTTTACAACTATCGGTCTGGAAATGTCTTTGTCTTTCTCTCTCTGACTCTGTCTCTCTCTCTTGCCCTTTCTCTGCCCTTCACAAACTACTCAGACAGGAGCTTCTTCTACCTATCGGGAGAACCATATATCTTCTCCAGTTTGCTTCTAACTTTAGAATGCATTTTAATTTGCAGGGATAGGGATCATTGCACTTTCACAGAGAATTCCACATGTGTCTGCCAAACAGGGATTTTATTCTGGGAAGAAAAAGAAAAAGCAGCCTTTTATTCCATGGAATTCAGTGAGAGTCCATAAAAATAAATGTGTTATTTACTTAATAAATACTTCTGGAGATCAAGTGATGTGGATATATGTAGATATTACCTCATAGTTAAAGAATAAGTTACTGAAAATGGAATTTCTTCATTCAGAAAAAAAAAAAAAATTAACGCAAACCAAGCTTCATCCTGCCTTCCAGTTAGTTACTTTGTGTGTCATGAACAACATAAAAACTTGCACTGCTTAAGGAGAAGGCTGATTTGATACGTTACCAGATAATGCTCTGCTCAAGGTAAAAGTGAAATAATTTGTAACTTTCAAAAATTATTACTTCTATGCTGCAATATTCCCAGTAACACACACACTTCTGCTTTTTTTTGGGGAAAGGCATATTTAGATGTATTGTGCTAGCCAAGATTCTATTTTACCATTTGAAGGTATTCAAGATCAAAGACAGAGTTTGAAGTTGATATTATTTACAATTATTATTTACAATTATTTACAATTGTAGATTGTAAATTGTAAATTTGCAATTGTAAAAAAAAATTTACAAAAAAATTTTAAATTGTAAATTTAAAATTGTAGAAAAAAAGAAGTTACATTCCAAATAATTTCTAAAGGCACAAGTAAATAGCATGAACAGAGCCCTTAAACTGGAATTGAAGCAATCCAACAAGGAAACACAACATGCTTAATATTGGCAATATTAATAAATGATTGTATCAAGTACCAGATTTCTGTCTTACAGAAATAAAGTTTGGGGCTACACCAGGAGATAGAATAACTATCAGTATTGGCTTGAAGTAAGTGAATGATGAGTGGTTACCAGAAGTGGTAGATACATCTTGAGACCATTTAAAGAAATTAATACTTAAGGACCTAGTCACCTACTCAGATACTTATTCTTGACATATTTAAAAATGGTCAGTATATATACCTACATATTATATACATACATATATATGAATGGTATAAGTACTTTAAAAATATTTTTTCATACACATTTATATTTGATGTGTTTGTGGTAATTAACATTAAAATTTAGGCTGTAAGTTAAATAAAGATTATGACAGTACCATAAAAAATTACATTAAAAGGAGGAATGGATATGCTCCAAAGAGATTTAGAACTATATGTAACAACTCCTAACAGTTTAAAAGGCTCTCTTTCAAAATTTTAAATAGAAAATGAGTATGTTTTTACTTGTATAGATTACTATTTAAGTATAGTATGAATACATCTACCAGCAGTGTATTTATAATAAATACAGTTTTTAACTTATGGTCAAAAATGCATGTTGGGATTGGATAGCCAGGAAGTGCTGTTTATTTAACAGGAACAATACGGCTTTGCAGCTATCCAGCAATTACTAGTAGCATATCTACAATGGAGAAACTTCTTACCCTATAAGTGTAAGGTTTTACATAATAGCATTCAGGACATTGATTACCCATTACTATAATCTGAAAGCTTGTGTCCCCTCCAAAATTCATGTGTTGAAATTATAACCCACACAGTAATAGTTTTCAAAGGCAATTAGGACATGAGGACAAAGTCCTTGTCAATGGGATTAGTAATTTTACAAAAAAAAATGGCCCAAAGTTCTTTGTCTTCCCTCCTGCCCTGTATGGACATAGTGAGAATGTGACCGTCTATGTGTAAAGAAGCAGGTCCTAACTGGACACCAAATGTGCTAGCACCTTGATCTTGGACCTCACAGACTCTAGATCTGTGAGGAATACATTTTTGTTGTTTACAAGCCACTTAGACTATAATAGTTTGATATAGAGTCCAAACAATCTATGACACTCGTCCTCTCCTATAGACAAATAATATATGTCAAAAATAATCATTAAACCTCTTTTCAACAGCCAGTGACATAAGGAAGAAAAAGAACTTGCACAGAATCTCTTCTGGGAAGAGACCTAGCAGAGACCTCTTGCTTTCGAATAAGTGTTGAAAGAGGTGCTAGTGACGGCATCCATTTATAAATGATAGTTACGCCGGTTTTTATGTTTATACCAACAGGTTGATTATCCTATGGAAAATTATTTCTAGATGTTATTCTGTGCATTTCAGTGTCCAAGCCTTATCACAGTTTGCCTCAGAGATTCAATGTGCTATCTAAAGTAATTTTTTCAATTTTTACATTCCATTAATAAAGCGTCACAAGAATAGAGTACTCAATTCTATTGTGAAGGCAGGAGATGATGTACTACAAGGTGAGGAGTAGGGGAAAGAGCAGCTGGGGAGAGGGAAGGAAGGAGGGTGTTGGGGGCCACAGTGTATGGCACACATTTTGGGGGTGGGACACGATTATAAGACACATGCAAACAGTGTAACCTAATCCTCTGTACCTTCAATTAATCCCAAACAATAAAGAATGCATAAAACCAATGAATATTCACAAAATCCTCATGTCAGTTCAGCTCGGATTTTGATGACAAATCAGTTTGAGTCAGTTTGGGTTTTTCCTACTAAATTAGCCGTGAAAAGCTTTCACTTTATAGATTTTCATGTATTTAAGATTTTTTTTGAATTGTTAAACATATTCTTGTAAGAATAAATTACTTTTGATTAACAGCATTTAATAATGTGTTAGTTCAAAAAGAGAGAAATTTTAAACATAGCAAGATTTTAGTATAGAATATTTAAAAGATAGATCATGTTAGAACATGACTGGAAAGTAACTGTGTGATCAAGCGTGTCCTCCAATTTAGAGCTTTCAACTAATAAATAAGTTTGCACATGAAACTCTTCTTTTACTGTATAGAAATAACTTTATTTCACAGAAAGGTTTTATTCATAAAATATTTTTAGAATGAATCATTTTTTTAATCTATAGTTGGCTATGAATAGTCTAATTGGGTATGCCACATACTGCTTTGTGTGTGACAAGAGGTATATAACCAAGACACTGAAAAAGACTTACACAATATTTTATACACAAAGGTATGTACCTTTAGAAGATGCTAAAATAAATGTTCATAGGAGAAACAAATTATTAAAATGTAGATCATCACAATGCTATTTAAAAATAAATTACAAAATACACATTTTTCATTATGCTTACAATGTGCCAGAAGTGCAGTAAGTGTGAAGATAAAGTAATATAGCCTGAACAGAACTACCTAGCCCAATAATTTCTTGAAATATACTGGCAGGCTCAGTGCCTGTGGCTCAAGCAGCTAAGGTGCCAGCCACATACACCTGAGCTGGCAGGTTCGAATCCAGCCCAGGCCCGCCAAACAACAATGACAGCTGCAACCAAAAAATAGCCAGGCGTTGTGGTGGGTGCCTATAGTCCCAGCTTCTTAGGAAATCGAGGCAAGAGAATCGCTTGAGTCCAGGAGTTTGAGGTTGTTGTGAGCTGTGATGCCATAGTACTCTACCCAGAGTGAAATCTTTAGGCTATGTCTCAAAAAAAAAAAAAAAAAAAAAGATTCTGGCAAATGCATGTATTAATATTTTTGGAAAAATGATTACTGAATTAATTAAAAATATCCCAAAGATTCTGAGAACTTGGTAGACGCATGAAAACTCATAAAGAAGGGAAATAAAATTGTGCATTCTTTTTATAGGAAACCCTAGATGCACTTTCAGATTTTGTATAATTCACAAATTCCTTTCAAGTTTCTACCTGAGATTTCACTTCTCTTCCTCTTACACACCGCTCAATTCACTTAAGACTTTAGATGAAATCATGATGTAAATGCACTATGTTAAATTCCTAATATATTGTCAATAGTATGGAGGCATATCTCTAGAAATAAAAATATTTTATCAGGGCTATATATACTATAATTGAAAATAGGACTTAACAAAAAACAAAAGTAATTGTATGGGCTGAAAATGTCCACTGTTTCCATTTTTGGACAATTACAAATTAAGCTTCTATAAGTCTTTCATACATATTTTTGCATGAATGAGTTTCATCAACAAGCAAGCAATGAGCAATAAGATTTGTAGTTCCATGATAAATGGAGGTTTACATTTATGTAACATCAGCAAACAGTCTGTCAAAGTGGCTGAACCATTTTGCATTATCACCAGGTAAATATAAGTGTTCTAGTTGCTCTATATTCCAGCCAGGTATTATCATTTCCCCCCCATTCTAATGATGAATGCTGGTGTCATATTGTGATTTAAATTTGCATTTCACTAATTTGTAATTATGTTGAATTATCTTCTCGTTTACTGACTTGCCTTTCTTATACTTCCTTTGTTCAAATCATTTCCCTGATTTTGGTTGGATTCTTTGTTATTCTTTAGGGTTTCTTGTAATTTTTATTTCAAAATATTAGGGGTTACAAGTGTTCTTGTTTTATTGATGAATTGTATAATGCAGAAAGAGCTTTTTATCATCATAATAGTGTAAAACTTACCTGTTGTAGAGTTTTGAAAGCTTTTCTTAGCATACTTTGGATACAAGTCATTTGTCTAATCTGTGAACTATGAATATTGTCTCCTGCTGTGACTTGTTTTGTAATTCTCTTAAGAGTATTTTTGAAGAGCAAAATTTCTAAACTTTAATAAATTCATATTTGTATATTTTTGAAGCTCATCTTTCTTGTTGTACCTAAAAACTTTGCCAACTGAATGTGGAAATGACTGTTTCATCTCTCTTTCTCTGTTTTTTTCTTCTTCTTCCTTTTTTTTTTGCAAGTTTATCCTGATAATTTAAGAAAAAAAAGCTAGTTTTGATGAGAAAAATCTCAATACTTTCCTTGTTAACACAAATAAATTAACAGGAATTTTAAAAGTAGTTAGCCAGAAAAAGCAACAGGTAACTCTTACAATCTTTTTTATTAGAACAAATCAAGTTGAAGACAAGTGCTAAAATACTTTTCAGTCTGTGTATTTCTAAGCCCATATATCTTAATGTTACAATAGACTTTGATTAAAAAAAAACATTTTGTAAGAGCTATCACTTCCAGAAGTGATAAAGTTTAAAGTTTTATACCTTATATTTAGTTCTTTGATCTATCTTGAGTTAATGACAATATTTCCAAAAAAGCATATCTTTTTGACATTGAATTACTTTTATACTTTTGTTAAGAGTCAATTGACTATGTGTATATGGATTTGTCTCTGGATTTTATTCTCTTCCATTGATAAAAACTTCTCTTTTGCCAATACCACGCTGTCTTGATTACAATGATGATTAATTTGAGCTTCTAAAAGGCTGAGGTTTTTAGATAAATTTATTAAGAAATATAAATTACTAAACATGTCAATGGAAATACAATGTTGGATTATAGGATTCTAATGTACAGTTCCCTGAAAAATAAGAGAAAAATATTCTCAATTGTATTATTTTTACTCCATAAATATTTTTAAAGATATTTCCCTACAGAGTTAATTTCACTGGATATGAATATATTTATAAAAAAAATTTAAATAATTCTTTTATATCATTGATTTTAGATTTGACTAAGTTCTCTGCCCAGATTCTAGAGGCTAAATTTATGGGTCGATTCCATAGATCAGCTAATGTATCTCTGCCACCTACTTATTCATTCTAAGGCTTAAACCAATAGGTAACCACATGTTCAGGAAATTTTTTTCCTTTTTTTTTTTTTTTTTTTAAACACATACATGTGTTTATTAGTTTTCCACTTTTTGCCTTCACAAAATTAAAAAGGCTTAACATTTAATAACAATGTTTAAGATAAGGACTAGAAACAACGAATGAAGATAAATACATTCAGAAAAGAAATCAGACAATTGCAGGAAATTTTATTTTATAATGATAGCAGAAATACCGGAAAGCATGCCATGCAAACCATTTTTAAGCCTCTGATTATTTAGGTTCTGTTAAAGTTTCATTCATTAAGCAAGTTACATGCTTGAGTTCACAAAGGTTAGGAAGTATATTCCTGTCATGAAGAAAAGTAGGAGTAAATATTTTTAAATTACATTCTACCTGTCATAAGCTGTATACTCATGCAAGTCTCTCTGAAATACAAAACATGCAGATCCCACAAAGGTTTGTTAAAATCATGGCATCGGGTTTAACGTCTAAATTCTGTTTCTGGACACAAAATCTTACTCTGTCGCTTTGTGTACAGTGCCCTGACATCATAGCTCATTGCAACCTCAAACTCTTGGGCTCAAGAGATCCTCTTGCTTCAGCCTTCTGAGTGGCTGGGACTGTGTCCACCAAAACACATGGCTAATTTTTCTATTTTTAGTAGAAATGGAGTTTCGCACTTGCTCTGGCTGGTCTCGAACTCCTAAACTGAGATAATCCACCAAAATGCTAGGATTATAGGCGTTAGTCACAGCGCCCAGACTATCTACGAAGCTCTTGATCCAGCTCCTCTTGATCGGGAATCTGATATACCAAAAATATAAGTTAATACCTTCCTTCGATGCCCAACATTTAAGTATGGAACAAGTAACTGTTAGCCTCCCAAGATTTACATCTAATTACGTCTAATAATTTTGGACAGATACTATCATATATCTCTACTCTGGGATGAGACAAATTTTTTTATTATGCCAAGTTTATTCTTTTCTTTTTAGTTTTCTCTGTTATTAATTACTATGAGTATAGAATAATTGTTTGCATTTATAGGGTACATGTGATATTTTGGTGCAGGGATACAATGCGTAATGATAAAATCAGAGTACTTGCGGTATCTATCACTTCAAGTATTTACTTTTAGTGTGTGTGCTTAGAAACATTCCAATTCTAAGCCCAAGAGTTAGAGGTTGTTGTGAGCTGTGACACTAGAGCACTCTACTGAGGGCGACACAGTTTTTTTTTCTCAAAAAAAAAAAAAAAAAAAAAGAAAGAAAGAAAAAGGAAGAAACATTCCAATTCCAGTCTTTTAGTTACTTTTAAATATATAGTAAATCATGGTTAACTATGGTCACCCTATTGTTCTACTAAATACTAGATCTTATTTATTCTGTCTTGCTGTACTTTTGTAACCATTTGGCCTCTTCCCACCCTGCTCCCTGCTCACTACTCTTAATGGTCCTCTGGTAACTGGTCATTCTAGTCATACTCCATGAGTTCATTTTTGTTTTAGCTCCCACGTACCAGTGAAAGTTGCACGATTTGTCTTTCTGTGCAAACTTATTTCATTTAACACAATGTCCTCCAGTTCCATCTACATTGTTGCAAATGATAGACCAAGCTTCTGTTATCAGAGTCTTTGGCTCTGTAATAAGGAAATTATTTCTTTTAGCATCATGTATTTCAGTCAATTCCGAATAATTGGCTAAAAATTAAAGATACTAAAAGCCTTAAAGGATATTCCTTTTGGGGAGCTTGAGAATGTCTTTTAACCTGAGTCCTATCTTTGCAAAGTTGGGGCCAGAACCTTTTTATATGAAAAGAATTTTAGTGTCTAATGATCTGATTGACAGTAGTTTTGACAATACAGTTTTTACTAATATTTTGGTTTTATAAGTCTTAAATTACAGGCAATTCCATGTGCCAACAGTCACATCTTCAATTATTTTCAGGGCATTTCTCTTTCTAAACTTAATTACAGTCCTGTTGAGTCAATCAGCCTGCTGTAAGACCACATTTTTCTTTGGATACTTTTATCTAGCTTAAAGGGTCTATTTAAAACTAATTCTTTTTAGAAATATTAACTAAAGATATCCAATCAAGACACCTAATTTGGGCTTTTTCTTTCCTATACAATAAAATCATACTTTATTTGGTGAAAAGTGGTTTTATTTTCTAGACCGACAAGTTCTAGGTTTTCTGTATTTGCTCAAAATTCTGTGTAGAAATTGGCAAATACTTTTTTTGATCTTGTCATTTCTTGTAGTGACTATAAAATACAACCTGTAGAAACCACTTTAGGATTTCAATATTTGGCCTTAAGATGTCCAAACTCTACTTTAAAAATATATTGTGGATGTTTTCTGCCTTTCAAAATTTTACCAAATATTTTTTGTAGTAAAGAAAATAAGTTGCTATTTTCCTGAGCTCCTGTAACTGTTTTTTCACTACAAGTACTAGTCCAAAATTTGCTGACATATACTCTAATTTTTTTTTTTTTTTTTTTAATAGCAGTATTACCATTTGTGCTGGCAATTTTTACATCAGGTTTGGCTACTTAATTAAAAAAAAGAAGTTGGCTAGGTGCCTATAGCTCAGCAGCAAGGGTGTCAGGCACATATCCTGGATCTTGCAGGTTCGAACCCAGCCTGGGTTGCCCAAACAACAATGACAACTACACTCAAGGGGGAAGGGGGAGAGGGAGGGGAGGGAGGGGGGAGGGGGGTAGAGGGAGGAGGACTGGTGGGATCACATGTGCAGTGCATCTTGCAAGGATATACGTGAAACTTAGTAAATGTAGAATGTAAATGTCTTGGCACAACAACTAAAAAAACACCGGGAAGTCTATGTAGACCGGTGTGATGAAAATGTGTCAAACGGTTTATGAAACTAGTGTATGATGCCCCATGATCATATCGATGTGCACAGCTATGATTTAATTTAAAAAATTAAATTAAATTACAAAAAAAAAGTTGGGCATTGTGGCGGGCGCCTGTAGTCCCAGCGGCCTGGGAGGCTGAGGCAAGAGAATCGCTTAAGCCAAAAAGTTTGAGATTGCTGTGAGCTGTGACAGCATAGTGCTCTACTGAGGACAACATAATGAAACTGTGTCACCAAAAAAAAAAAAAAGAAGTAAAATAAAAACAGTGACTTTTAGCAATGAACATTTATTTTTTATCATGGTACTACAGTTCATCTTAAAATCTTCTGCTCCGAAGGGATTTTTCCTGGGTCCGAGGATGATGGGCAATAGCTACAGAGTCATCACTTTTCATTTAGAAATGGCAGATGTGCAAGAGAACACACCTCAGCACACAAGCACATTAAAGGCTTTATTTTAAAAATGCAGATTATAATGGGAATATATACATTTTGGTCACATAATTTGCTTTTGAAGGTTAAAGTCAGAGCTATAGGTTTGTCTGCCACCCAGAAAGTGTGCAGTATACTTATGCAATGTACCTGTTGGGTTATGATTTATCTATTCCCTTTCTCCCTCCCCCTACTTGAAGTTTTGCTTCCATCCGAGCATATCAGAGTTGATGAACTAGTTCCAATATAGTATTGAGAACACGTGGTATTTGTTTTTCCATTCTTGAGATGCTTCCTTTAGGAGAATGGTGTTCAATTTCATCCAGGTGGTTACAAAAGATATTAAATCTCTATTTTTTTATGGCTGAAAATATTCCATGGCATACATATACCATAACTTATTAATCCATTCATGTATTGAAGGGTACCTGGGTTGTTTCTACATCTTTACAATTGTGAATTATGCTGCTATAAGAGTTTGAGTTTGTGTTTTTAGAATAAAATGGATTTTTTTCTTTGAAAAAATACCTAGTAGTTGGATAGCAGGATCAAATGGTAGGTTTATTTAAGTTCTGTTAATGTCACATCTACTCCAATCTCAGTTTGAAAAATATAACATGACTAGTCTACTAGCCAAACTTAACTAGTAGGAAACACACTCTTCTTATAGAATTCAGGGAAAGAAATCACTATTTTCAATACTGATATAATCTAACAGTCCTCTTTAAAGGAGATGTACCAAATAAAGTCTTCAACAGACATTTTTCAAAAGAGGAAAACAAAACTCAAAACAAACATACATATATACAAATAAAGTTTCCTCTATTCGAAGTATAGCTGCAAGTAATTCTCATTAGCTGAAATTATAAGAAAGATTATAGAAGAGAGCAAGAATGGGGCAGGAAGGGGAATACTACCTATTTATAACATCATGATATTCCCCTAAAAAGTACTATTCACAGGTACGTCATTAAGCATATTCTGATTGGTTTATTTTTAATCCTCTCTTCAACCCCACTTGTAGCAATATGACAGCATTTCATAGTATTTAATTACAACATAATTAAGTTTTTAAAAATATACATACAATGGCTCGGCACCTGTGGCTCAAGCTGCTAAGGTGCCAGTCACATACACCTGAGCTGGCAGTTTGGAATCCAGCCCGGGCTACCAAACAACAATGATGGCTGCAACAACAACAACAACAAATTTATATATATATATATACTATTCTTTTTTTTTTTTTTTTTTTTTTTTTTGAGACAGAGTCTCACTTTATTGCCCTTGGTAAATCTTCAACTCCTGGGCTTAGGCAATTCTCTTGCCTCAGCCTCCCAACTAGCTGGGACAACAGGTGCCTGCCACAACACCCAACTATTTCTTGTTGTAGTTCAGCAGGGGCTAGGTTCGAACCTGCCATCCTCAGAATATGGGGCCAGTGCCCTACCCACTGGCCACAGGTGCCACTCTATATGCACTATTATCAAGAAGGCACTACAAATTATTCTTTTAAAAAGGAAGAAGGTAAAGCAAGAAAGAAATGTAGTGAATTAGTGGCTCAAAACAGAAAACAAAATGCATGCTTGGAATGAAGGTGATAGAAAACTCCAAATTGCACATGACAGTAAATTAAAATCAGAGAAATCCTGCTAGAAGAAAGAAGATAGAATCCTCTAAAGGTGTATCTCTAAGGGGAAAAAAAGTGATAGAGCATTAGCTTCATTAATTTTGAGAGAAGTTACTGGTTCAGTCAGGTATTTGAACACACCAACTAATATTTACTCTATTTCCAGAAGTCTTGAATAATTTTTTATTTATTATATATTAGCAAAAATTGTATAAAGAGAATATAAAAATAATGTTTTTGTATTAACCTTGATGTAATACATTCTTCCACTATTAACATTCAATTTTGTCTCTGTATCAAGTATTCTTTCACGAGGAATTCCTTTCTCTCTCCCCATTTAGTCTGCTTTCTCCTTTTACAATGTCCATTATCCTAATTTTAAAATTACCAGATATATCCAACATATATCTTAATTATCTCTCAGCATTTTCTTTAAAATAGTTTAGACCAGAAGCTTATTCTAGACATCAAGGCAAAATGGGCACAATACCTGAAAATGATTTTCTAAATAAAACTTTAAATAATTTGAGAATAAGAAAGATCATTTTGTGAAAATGGGTCTTAGGAGAAGTCTCTGTTGTGATCTCATTCATATTTCTACCACGGGAAACCTAATATTGGTTTTGCACTTTAAACCTATTGATGAGCAGGGTTTTAGCATGAACCTTAAAAATCCTTAATAAGTGACAGACACTGGAGGGATGAAGAATTGTGTAGAAACAGTCTGAGCAGCATGGAAGACAAGCATTTCTCTGACAGCATTGGTGCCAGAGTTAGGAAGTATCAGTAAAATAGGATTTGCTTACTTTCTCCTAGTTTATTGAGGATTATACATGAGCTTCCAGTGGAAGTGGAGATGTGGCCCACACGAGAAAGAGGAACAACGAGGCCGATAGGACCACGTCGATGGGTATAAAGAGCCCCGCAGCAAGAAGTGGGAGGGACTGAGTGAAAACTGAGAACAGGGTACCAAGTGGTCCTCCGAGAAGATGGAACAATCTGACATAGGGAGGGAAATGTCCTTGGACAAGCCTGACATGAAATATCAAATAGTCTCAAAATTTTGTCTGAGAAGAAAAAAGTCAACTTTAAACTGCAGAGCAATACATAGCATATGAAACAGTTTAGGACCAATGAAAGTACAAAATGCCATACCCCTATGCCTTTTCTTCCCCAGGGATCAGTGGGGCAGCTGGCAAGAAATAAAAATAACAAGAAAAGCAGATAGTGAGTAATCATGGCAGTTAACTATGTCTGTTTTCTCATCACTGGCTTCGAATCTGACATTGCCAGACCTGTGAAAGGATCTTGAATTTATCACTAAATCAATTTAGAATTTTGATTAATATCTTGTTCTCACATTCTCGTGATAGACTCGAATCTGTGTTTCAAACTCTTAGCGACCAACTGTTTGTCATATAAAATAAAGCAGACAACTTATGGGAACTGCCACAATTCGTATCCAGGTAGTACAACATTTACTTTTTTTTTTTTGCAGTGCACAGGCTGGAGAGAACGGTGCAATCAACCCTATCTCACTACAACCTCCAACTCCTTGGCTTAAATGATACTTTTGCCTTGGCCTCCCATTAACTGGGAATACAGGTGTGTGCCACCATGCCCAGATATTATATATTTTTTACTCTAGGGACAAGAATATATTATTTTACTCAAAAAACTAAAAGAATGGAGAAAAGTCAGTTTAATGTAGTTGAAATGCATTGTGAGGCTAGCTTGCTCAGTACCTTTTAGAATCTTTTGATATAATTTATCCTGGGTTGTGTCATATTTTATTTCTATTTGATTGATCAGTTTATCAATCTATCTATGTATCTATCATCTAGCTTCTATCTAAAATTACCACAGTTATTACTGAAGCATGGAAAATTAAGATCTGAACAATTAAGATCTGAAAAAGACTTGGGAGTTTAATCAACAATTCATTTTCACTTTTTCACTTGTTAGCAGCTCTTCTGAACAGTTGACTGCCCTGAATTTGACATTTATAATAATACTTCAGTGGGACGTAAGATTCATAGTATGTTTTTCCCTATATTCAACTGATTGTTCTCTTTGTGTAGTCCCCCATTTTATTTCTTCTACAAAATAATGTAAGGGTTTTATCTGAAGTAATATATACAAAGATTAAACATGAACAATTTTTAAATCATCTCCTGTATCATCTCATTGCAAATTCCACAATCCTGAATTTCTCATAAGTCATGGCTTCAGACAACCTAGGATATGTTTCTGTTATCTACGTCCATCTTAAATTATAGCTAATTTTAATGATTTAATATTCCAGAGAGAATCCTGAATAATTTATAGAAGAATATGTATCTATTAATATTAAATAATTTTGTTTTTATTCCATCAATTAATAGGACACAATCAGAGCTTATATTTAGTGAATGAACTCCTAAACCTGATCTGGTAGTGTTCAGATCAGCTGCTGTTAATCCAAGTTAGTGACATCTTACCCAATATAAATTGATGTAATGGGCTTTTAAAAATTTCATTAAATATATAAATTATATAAATTTAGCTTGCTAGATTTTGTTCATAAATTTAATATTGTGAAGTATTTTTAAAACCTATTATTTTATCAAACTCATTAGACATTCTTTTAATTTTTGTGGGCTTAGAGTTTTGAAAACCTCTTACATTTCAATTTGTTTAATTTGTGAATGACATGAGTCTAAAAATAAAAACATGGTGACCTCACTTAACTTTAACCTTGATAGTTTTGAAATATTTTTATAAAAATGATATTAGTCCAATATTATTCACATTTTTAACATGTTCACAGAGATATATAAAATAATAATTTTATTAATTTGATAGATAAATACATTATATCCATAATTGACTTCAATTTTCTCATATTAAATAAATAGCTATCTCAATATTCCATCCAGAAAATGACAGTGGTTTGGAGTAGAGGTAGAAAAGATAATTAAATAAACTAAATTTAGGAATCAATAAATTCATCATTAGTGCTAAAGTAAAATCACCGGCTTCCAACCTGACACTGCCAAATCTGTGATAGGGTCTTAAATGCTAAATTAAACGGGCTTTTTAGGCAATACCTTAAATTATATATTATTTAATTAAGTAGTAGTCTTTGGTTGAAATAGACAAAAATTCAATTTATTTACAGTGCTTTAGCACAAATGATGAATTTATTGATTCCTAAATTTAGTTTATTTAATTATCTTTTCTGCCTCTTGTCCAAACCATCGTCATTTCCTAGATGGAATATTTAAATAGCTTTATAACTAGTTTCACTTCTCTCTCGTGAGTAGTGAGCCATATTATTGCACGTACGTCTCTATTCAGTGACTAATGAGATGTATGTGAAACAAAAATCAAATCATTCTACTTTCTTTATGTAAATTCACCAATGCCTATTAGACAATTGAATTTGTTTATTAGGTCTGACATAATTATTATTATGTTGATCTCCTGGGATATACGCCTTATTTTCTTCTCCCTTCCTAAGCTCCAGCACACACATACACTTTGTGTTCTTTGATTACAGGAAAAGCTTCTGAATTCAGGGTCTTGGATTACCTATTTTTCCTTCTCTTATGGTTTGTTCTCTTTCCTTCATTTGGTTGACTTTTATTGTTGTTCAGACCTTGATTCAAGCATCTTTTTTTTTTTTTTGTAAATTTCGAAGTGTTACATAAAGGGGTACACATGTCTTTGGTTACATGGATCACTTCTGTAATCCTGGAGTCATGGGTAAAAGTGTGCCCATCACCCGAATAGTGTTCATTGTATCTGTTAGTTAGGTTTTTGTCCCTTTCCTCCTTCAACTTCCCCGCTGCTTGATTTGCACTAAGTTTTGGATTCTTCTATGCAGACATGGGCACATTAATTAGGTCCAGTTTAATAGTGAGTACATAAGGTATTTGTTCTTCCATTCTTGGGATACTTAATTTAGGAGAATGGTCTTCAATTTCATTGAAATTGTTGCAAAAAGCATTAATTCATCATTTCTATCACTGAGTAGTACTCCATATTATATATATGCCATATTCTGTTAATCAGCTCATGAATTTATGGGCACTTGCATTGATTCCACATCTTTGAAGTCATGAATTGTGCTTTCACACAAACATTCAAGTGTAGGTGTCTTTTTAATAGAATTACTTATTTTCCTTGTAGTAGCTATCTAGTGGGGAGATTACTGGATTGAATGATAGGTCTATGATTAAAACGCCAATGTCAATCACAGCAACAGCAAAAATAAATGGGGCTTGCATACTTGAATGAGGTAGTGGTTGTCACATTTCTCATTATAAAGCTACTCTTTTGGCAAAATATCAGACTAGAGATATCTTCTTTGAATCCACTCATGGTGTGATCAGGGAAGCTCTGGCCAGAAACATTGCTTCAGGGGCACAGGAAGGCAGCAGGAGACTTTAGGAGCTAACAGAGAGTTAAGGAACTGTAGAAAACCAGCATAGAAGGTGAGTGTTTGCATGCTGGCAGAAACCAGAGAATTTGGTGGGCTGTTTAAGACAGAGAAGAGGGCAGCACTAAGAATAATGTGTTCCACTTCCATCCAGGTTAATAAAAAGGATATAACCTAGGGTGGAGTGTTCAATCCTGGCACCAGCCAAACTGCAACAAAAAATAGCTGGGTGTTGTGGCGGGCACCTGTAGTCCCAGCTACTCCAGGCTGAGGCAAAAAAATAGCCTAAGCCCAGGAGTTGGAGGTTGCTGTGAGCTGTGATGCCATGGCATTCTTCCCAGGGTGACAAAGGCACGACTCTGTGTCTAAAAAAAATAAATGAAGACACCCACAGACGGACTGCCCTGCAGGCCATTTTTTTTTTTTTTTTTTTTTGGACCTGGGTACACTTGCTGGAGTTACCTTGGGAAAGCCTGGGTGAAGAAATGATCTTGAACAGTTCCCAGCTGCTGTGATTGAGCCACTGGGCAGAATAGAGCTCTCATTATTGATCGGCTGACCTGGCCATAGTTGGAGAGCTGCTTGGATGGAGCAGCCTATAGGGTCCTAGTGTGAGGCTGGTAGTGGCATGCCTGCTGAACTGGGTAGTCACCTGCGGGGAGACTTTAGGGAAACATGCTTTTCTGGGAAAGCCACTGCTTGGCTAAGGGACACTATTGGAAATTTCCAGGCATATCTATTTTTTTTCTTTTTCTTTTTTTTTTTTTTTATTGTTGGGGATTTATTGAGGGTACAAGAAACCAGGTTACACTGATTGCATTTGTTAGGTAAAGTCTCTCTTATAATCCTGTCTTGCCTCCAAAAGGTGTGGCACACACCAAGACCCCACCCATTTCCCTCCTTCCCTCTCTCTGCTCTTCTTTTATCCACTGCTCCCTCCTTCTTTCTCTCTCTGCTCTCCTCTCACCCCACCCCACCATGTCCTTAGTCCTCATATCAAAATTGAGTACATAGGGTTCATACTATTCCATTCTTGTGATGCTTTACTAAGAATAATGTGTTCCACTTCCATCCAGGTTAATAAAAAGGATGTAAATTCTCCATATTTTTTAAATGGCTGAGTAGTATTTCATGGTGCACATATACGACACCTTGTTAATCCATTCCTAGGTTGGTGGGCATTTAGGCTGTTTCCACATTTTTGCGATTGTAAATTGAGCTGCAATAAACAGTCTAGTGCAAGTGTCCTTATGATAAAAGGACTTTTTTTTCCTTCTGGGTAGATGCCCAGTAATGAGATTGCAGGATCAAATGGGAGGTCTAGCTTGAGTGCTTTGAGGTTTCTCCATACTTCCTTCCAAAAAGGTTGTACTAGTTTGCAGTCCCACCAGCAGTGTAACAGTGTTCCCTTCTCTCCACATCCACTCAGAATCTGCAGTTTTGAGATTTTGTGATGTGGGCCATTCTCACTGGGGTTAGATGGTATCTCAGGGTGGTTTTGATTTGCATTTCTCTGATAGGGATGATGAACATTTTTTCACATGTTTATTAGCCATTCGTCTGTCTTCTTTAGAGAAGGTTCTATTCATGTCTCTTGCCCATTGATATATGGGATTGATCATTTTTGAACTGAGAAAAAGCAAAGTGCCAGACATATAGTAATAAGTGGTTATCAAGTTATTTAGCAAAGTGCCAGACATATAGTAATAAGTGGTTATCAAGTCATTGGGAAAATGAACACGAAAATTCTGCCATTATCATATTTTGACTCTAGTTTTGGGCACCAAACTTACAGAAATAAAATTCATGGTGAAGAATATATATTGAAAAGTCTGGACTGGCAAAAGGAACACAGAATCAAAATTAATAGAGTAGGACTACAGTTAGTGTGGAAGGTCTTCCTCAGGGAAGTCAAGTTCAAAGCTAGTCTTAGAAAATTCAGTAAAGCCAAGGGGCCTGAAATGGAAGTGTATGTGTGTGATAATAAGGATGGCATTTGAGGCTGGAGACTAAGGAACGGAATCTTAAAGCTAGTTTCTAGAAAAAAGAAATTATGCAGAGAAAAGCAGGCCAATTTATTTCAAGAGACGGAAGAGGGCCTGTTTGCTGGTGCAACAGAGGCAAAGATCAGTTGGAGAGGACTACTGGGCGAGGCAGGCTGAAGAGCTTGGATTTAATATGGTAGACACCAGGGCGCTCCTCCCTGAGGGCCCTTGAGGAGAAAAGACATGATGAACATGGTGCTTGAGAAAGATTATTCCTGCAGCAGGGGGTCAACAGCCTAATACTATAAAGGCGAACACTTACACCTAACGCGCTCACCAAAACATTACACTTTGCCACCTTAAAATGCCTCTGTGATTACAAAAGGCTATTTTTGAAAGGCCCTGCAGTTCTGGAGGTATATTTCATTCAAGCTCTTGGCCCAGGGATTTCTCATTCCTTTCTTTTCTCTTATCTTTGTACTTTAACAAATGCCTTGCCACTGGCTAACACGGGAACTGCGACCATTTGTTTTCTGCAGCCTGTGGCAGATTGATGAAAACCGTTGCTTTTCCAGCTCCTTCTCTGTGTTTGCTTGACAGTGACTTCAGCTGTGACAGGGGCATTAACCTTAGGGGTGAGGAAACAATTCTTACTTCATGTTCTCTCAGTTCAGAGCTTCTCCTCAGCAGGGAGAAAGCAAATCACGTATATTATTTGAGGCAATTTTGTGATGTATCCACTGAGTACTGACCTCCAATCAAGTGAACTTTGCTTAAAACCTCTGAATGGATTTTTAACTGCTGCTTGGAGTGAGGGGAGACACATTCATGTAGCCACCTTCTTAAAGCAAACTTTTCTAGAGAAATTCTCTCCAAACCCGAGAACCATACTGCATCTTTAATCTCAAATTGCCTTGCATATGGTTTCCAAAATACAGCAAAATTTCATTCTCTTTCCCCAAAATGTGACATTTACATAAATGCAAGAAATACAATGAATAGAAAACTGCTTGAATTTTCTTGTTTTGAAATTTGGCGGTGCCTGTAGCTCAGTGGGTAGGGCACCAGCCACATACATCAAGACTGAAAGGTTCCAACCCAGCCCGTGCTAGTTAAAACAATGACAACTTCAACAAAAAAAATAGCCGGGCATTGTGGCGAGCACCCTATAGTCCTAGCTACTTGGGAGGCTGAGGCAAGAGAATTGCATAAGCTCAAGAGTTTGAGGTTGCTGCGAGCTGTTGACACCATGGCACTCTACCCAGGGCAACAGCTTGAGACTCTGTCTCAAAAAAACTAAGTAAATAAACAACATAAAATAAAATTAAAAAAATTAAATTTATGTTACATATTAAAACATCACTGCAATGTTATACAATTACAATGGTACTTAAATACAATGGAAGACTAAAGATTAATCCATATCAAATTAAAATCCATATCCACCCAACTGAATCTTACTAGAGAATTTGAACTGGTCATGTTTAAGAAATTTTCACCTTGATTTTGGTGTAGGTGAAAATTTATTTAGTGGAAAATTCATGAATCAATTTAATGAATTTATGATGAATCAGTTTTTACTGATAAATTTTAATTTATTATTATTAATTTTAATTCTTATCCTACTCTGCTCTCCCCAAAAATAGTTTACTACCTTTTTGGTTTTACCATTTTGACACTTTATAATTTCATACCAACCTCATTTTCTTTTTCTCTAGCAAAAAGCAACAAAAATATTTGTTATATATTTTTGAATAAACTAAAATTTTATTTTCGAACTTAAATAAAAGACTTTGCTGTTCTGAGGATGGAGACCTCTTAGGATGTCATGTTGCAGGTTTGAATAGCAGGGCCACTGGAAGTGGCATCGCTTCCTCACAGTAAGATGTTTCTGGGCAATGTGTCAGACATTGTCAGTTTCAGAGGGTGCCATGTGGAGTGGGGCCTGCCAGGCAGAGGATGAAGAGGGAAGTAGCAAGGACAGTGAAAAGTGACAACCGTGTAATCCAAAATGTGATTGCTTTTCCACATTGTCAGAGCTAAATTTTATGATCACCGGAGTGACTGTCTAAAGTGGTGGATAAATGAGGACTTAACAAGAGCAGAGAGACTGTAACCCACAGGGAATACCTCCCTGCTAACAATGCCAGCAGGAATGTTTTATGCCTAGATTTTGGCCACAACTGTGCAAACTGGCATGGAATCTTGGAATTAACAACAGTAACAATTATTTAGTGCTTACTATCCACTAGATATTACTCTAATTGCTTAAATGGGGGACATAATTCTTACAACCAACCCATTGGGGTAGGTATTAGCATTATCCTCTTCAAATAGAGAATCTGGGGTATAGAGAGATTAAGTAACCCGCTGTGGGAGCACATAAGTGTCAAGGGTTGGAGAGATGACCTGAAACCAAATATTATAAAATAACATGTGAATAATAAAAATAATTATGTATGTATTGATATGAGTGTTTATATATGCATCTACTGTGTATACACACAATAATGTTTTCAATTTATTGCCAAGAGAAAAAGAATGAAAAATTTATATATTATATATATTTATTATATATATATATATATATATATATATATATATAAAACATGATGTCATTTATGGTCCATATATATTTAAATACATAAAAAAATATGTTCTTGTTATAACAAGGTAAAAAATCAATTATTTTATGCTATTGGGTGGAAAGTGGAACCCAGATATTTAGCTGAGATTTTTTAGCAACATGTTGAAGATCCAGCCTAGTTTATCCTTACTGTATATGGTAAAGTGTGAGAGCAAAAAAGATTTATTGAAAAAAGGAGCTATTTAGCAGAAATTAATAATTCTGAAAATTCTCAGCCTATTCAAATACTGTGGGAAGAGGGGCTAAGGGATAAGGGCACAAACTTTTGCCAGAGAGATTAGGTGTTTGACTCATGGATCTAGTCAACCACCTATGCAGAAATACTGCCAGCTCAGACTGAAGGGGTCAGAAATTGGATGAAATGAAGGAGGTTGTTGAGTTTCTGGGATTGTGTAGGCATGAAGTGGGCCAATAGAGCTGCACTGCCAATAACATGTTATTTTTCTAGAGGGAAAGGGATAACTCCATGGGTATCTCAGAGGTCATCATGGCTGCCACTACACCACAGGACCAGGGGACACAGGCATAGGGTTTTGGGCCACTTCCTAGGATAGAGAGGATGGTACTAATACCCAAGGCCCAAGAAGGAGGCCATCTATCAAACTTCAATTGAAAAATAGACATAAATTTGAACGGAGATATCATTTTCCTTGAGAAAACGTTTGAATGGCAAACATAAACATGAAAAAATGCTCAACACTATTGGTCATTAAAGAAATGCAAACCACAATGTAATACCACTGCAAACTTATCACCATGGTGAACACTGAAAAGACTGACCATACCCAAAGTTGGTGAGGATATCCATTGCTATATACTGACTGATCGTGCCCACTCCATGCCCAAATTTATATGCTGAAAGACAATCCCTAATTGTATGTTAATTATATGTTGTTTAGAGGTAAGGCTTTGAGTGGATAATTTGATCATGAGGGTAAGTGCCCATGTGCTAATAATCCATGAATGGAACTAGCACCCTTATACAAGAGACTCCAGAGAGATCCTGCCCCTCTTCCACCAAATAGGGACACAGTGAAAAGACAGCTGTATGTGAATGAGGAAGCAGGAGCTCACTCAGCATCAAATCTGGGAGAATCTTGATCCTAAGATTTGTCAGCCTTCAGAACTAGAAAGAATAAAATTCCATTTTTGGGGTTTTTTTTTAATCTACCCATTTTATGGTATTTTTTATAGCAGATCAAATAAACTTGTACACCAATGACACCAATGGACTGAAAGTTCTACATTGCTCTTGGGGATAGAAAATGCCACAACCACTTTTGGAATACAATTTGGTAAATTTCATTTGAAAAGTTATGCTTACTATCTACTGTATGATCAAGCCTTTCCATTATTGGTGGACAGCCAAGAGAAACAAAAGCTTCAGTTTTTCATATAAGAATTTTTACGTGAATGTGTATAGAAGCTTTATTTGTGATAGACCCAAATTGGAAACAACCAAGATGAGCATCAGCAGATCAAATGGATAAATAAAATGAGGTATGTCCATATAATAAAATGCCAATTAGCAATCAAGATGAATACACTGTGTAGAAATACGTACCTATATAATTTCACCAATATAAAACCATATAAAATGCAAACTACAATGACAGGAAGGCGGGGGTGAGAAAGGATTATAAAGGAGCGAGAGAAAACTTTGGAGAGGGATGTATACATCTTTTGCCATAATAGGGGTGATGATTTCACAGGTACATGCATATTTCAAAATTTATCAATCTGTATACTTTGAATACATTTGGTAAATGGTTAGTTACATGTTAATAAAGTTGTTAAAAATATGTGTAATTTTCCCAACTCATTAAATATTTTTCTAGTATCATTTTAATTTATGCACAATATACTTCCAGCTGGATAGACCATAATTGATACAATCATTCCACTGATCACATTTTATTTCATTTAATGCTTTTCATTAATATAATGAACAAGAATACACAAAACAAGTTGTTTTCACGTTTAAAGAATCTAGCATTTGTTTTATAACAATTAAAGAAAAATAGCTGCATATTTTTTGTAGGACCTTGTAGCTCCTTCTTTCCTGAGAAATATAGATATTTGAGAAATGTTTGCCAAGGAGCTATGTATGGTGGAGATTATTAACACAAACTTCAGCCTATGTTCTAGTCTCTTCCTTGGTATATTTTTAGACTTTGTTTCTCAATGTTCTTGATGTTTTAGGTGAGGGCATATGATCGGGTTCTGTGATAAAAGTGATGTACACCCCTTTCAGGCATAGTCCACATAACTCAGTTTCCATGTACTTTCTCTTTCCTGGTTTATTGCTTGGAAGGTGATGTAGGTGCAATGAGCCCACATCCCTAAATGACTGTCTGAGGCACAGCTTTCTCTCTCTCCACTAATTCATACCAGTTTATGACATAAGAAAGTGAAAACAATTCTTATTGTATTAAGTAATGGAGATTTGGGGATGGTTTATCATAATAGCATATAACTACATAAATATACCTCTATTATGGGCAATAAATATTAAGTTAATGTATGACCATGCTTTAAAAAAAATAAGATTGGCCCTAAAGAGAATTACATAGCAAGTCTAAAGCAAAGGAAATTTACTTTTTTTGAGGTAGGGTCTTGCTAGATTGCCCAGGCTGTAGTGTACTGACTATTTACAGGTATGATCATGGTACATGACAGACTCAAACTCCTGGGCTCATGTACTCTTCTTGATTCAACATCCCAGGTAGCTAGGACTACAGGTATATATCACTGCACCTGCTGGAAATAAAGCTTTTTAAATTTCAGATTAATAAGAGGGTACAAACATTAGGTCACATTGTTCGTAATTGTTGGGTAAAGTCCAAGTTGCAGTAGAGCTCTTCACCTAGGAGGAGAGCCATACATAACCCCACTATGTACCTGTTAGGTCATTCTACTTTTCTAATTCATTTCACCAGGTATTTACTGCTTCCTCTTCTATCAGTGATGCTGAAAAATAAAAAGGACATGGTGGATAGAAGAAAGAGGGTGATGTTAGTGCATGCAACCAGAGACAATGCTGATTTTATAGGTGTTAGGGGACAATAGTTTTAAAATTTGTTTATAAACATGGAATAAACAAAAGTGGCACAATTGTTGATATTATATAAATAAGGGGTTAGAAATCTGGTTAAAGTTATTGAACTACTTATTTTCTACAATCTAATTTTAAGGTTTTGTTTCTTCATTGAGTAGGCTAGGATTTATTTGATTTTTATTACCTGTAAAACATACTAATTTCAAGTAATTTCTACAAAGTTTTGTAACTACTCTTTCAAAGAACTGTGACATTTTCAGATGTACATTTGTCACTTTTGTGTTTCTAGTAACTTGCTTGCTATTTCTCACTTTCCACAGGAATAGACATTTTAAATGTTGAGTTCTTACTATTTGTAGTTAATTTCTCCTGGCTGATAGCATTGCCTAACACTCTGTGCCCATATTGAAGCAGTAAATTACCCTGAAAGGTTATTTGTCAGTCATACGTGCCCCATGGTGGCAGGGTCTGACCACTTAGGCTTTTAATTTCCTGATGCCCAGACATGGAGCACAGGGAAGCCTCAGATATGGTCTGGGGTTTCTTCAGAGAATTTCTCCTAAGAATTCAGTTCAGACACTCTCAGGAATAACTGTGATATCTTAGAAAGAGCACCAGATCTTCAGGGAAAGTTAAGTTACTTTTCTGGGCCTCTTCTATTTCTGATGTATAAAATTTTGATACTCACAAAATTTACTCACAGATGGGTTATAAAATTTAAATAAAGCAATTGATTTGCATTTTTAATGAAAATTGTATTGTAAATAAAAGACGGGAGGGCAGATAATCCCAGCACCCTGGGAGGCCTAACAGGCAGATTGGTTGAGCTCAGGAGTTCAAGACCAGCTTGAGCAAGAGAAAGACCCCATCTCTACTAAAAACAGAAAGATAAACTGGGCATTGTGAAAGGCACCTGTAGTCCCAGCTACTCAGAAGTTGAGGCAAGAAGGATCACTTGAGCCCAAAGACTTTGAGGTTCCTGTGAGCCATGATGAGGCCATCAAACCAAGGAGAAGAATCTGTCTCAAATAAAATAAAAAATAAAATAAAATAATAAAGATGTGTAGGGGGAGTACTGGATTTTCAGAGGACACCCCTTTTGCAGACATGGCAGTTCTATAGAACCTCCCTCTGTATTGCATTATGGTGTGAATCATCTAGTGAGGGCCAATTTGGGCCTCAAGAATCACTATTAGGAATCAAGCCAAAATTTGCATTATGCTGGTCGAATCTGGCTCACAGATGTTTTTTATTTGTATAATTTAAAAATACATCTTAAATAACATTAAATTTGAAATGTTAATGTGAAATTTAGTATAATGTTAATTTTAAATTAAATTTGAAGGTTCCTGATATGAGGTACATGTTAGCTCCTATTTAGAATTGTGCTTAAATAAAATGTAGCCAACTTCACTTATTCTTATTATCTCACTGTCCCCTAGACATATGTGAGTTTATTGTTTCTATGAAAGTTACCACAACTGCACTACACAATTCAACTGTAATCAACCCAAATCTTTCAATGAACATAGGTATTTCCATGGTGTCATGGAATGGAAATGGAAAGAAAAAATAGTCTGGCATATTTATAGTACAGAAAAATCTTGTTCATTGCTTCAGATTTCACTCATGAATTATTATTTGTAATATTTAAGAGAAAAGTTATGCATGGATTCTTTAATTGTCATTGTCAAAATAGCAATGAGCGAAGTTGTGGTTGGGTTGTATAGTTTGTATATTTCTAAAAAAAAATTATGTTGATACTTCCTAATTTAAAAACAATTTGGCAATAACTATCAAAATTTGAAAGCACAGATGACACAAACAACATCCCATGCTCATGTATTGGTAGAATCAAAACCATTAAAATGTCTATACTGTTCAAAGTGATTTACAGATTCAAAGCAATCCCCATCAAAATAGCATTGTCATATTTCACAGATCTAGAAAAAATAATTCTATGCTTGATTTGGGGACAAAAGGAGCCTGAATAGTAAAAGCAATCTTAAGCAAAAAGAACAAAAGTGGAGCCATCATATAACACGGCTTCTCCCAAGTTATACTACAAGTTTATAGTAACCCAAACAACATGCTATTGGCATAAAAGTAGAGACATAGATCAGCGAAACAGAATAGGGAACTCAGAAATAACTATCAACTTACAACCAAATGATCTTTGACAAAGCAGTTAATGACATACACTAGGGAAATGAAGGCTTATTCAATAAATGGTGCTGGGAAAATTGGATAGTCACATGTAGAAGAATGAAACAGGACCCCTGTATCTCACCATATACAAAAATTAGTTCAAGATAGATCAAAGACTTATATGTGTAACATTAAACCATTAAAAATTATAGAAGAAAACATAAGAAAAGCTCTTATAGACCTCAGCTGGGGCAAAGAATTTATGACTAAGACCCCAAAGGCAAATACTGTAACAACAAAAATAAATATTAATGACTGAAACTTAATTAAATTAAGATTACAAAGGAAATAAACAAAAGAGTTAATAGACAACCTACAGAGTGGTAGAAAATATTTGTAAACTATGTATCCAATAAAGGGCTCATATACAGAATGTACAAAGAACTCAAACAAATCAGTAAGAACAACTACTATTAAAAAATGAGCAAAATAAATTTTTCAAAAAGAAGACAGATAATCAACAAATATGAAAAAATGCTCAACATACTAATCATCAGAAAGAAATGAAAATTAAAACTGTAATGAGATAACACTTTACCCCTGTCAGAATGGCTATTAATAAAAAGTAAACAAACAAACAAACAAAAGAAAAGAACAAGAGAAAGGGATTCTTGTAAATACTCTTTATAGGACTGTAACTTAGTATAACCTCTATGGAAAACACAATGAAGATTGCTCAAAGAAATAATATAGATTTAGCATTTAACATAGCAATCCTATTACTGGGTATCCACCAAAAGGAAAAGGAATCATTTTATCAAAAAGACATCAGTAAATGCAAACCAAAACCACCCTGAGATAATCATCCAACCACAGTGAGAATGGCCCACATCACAAAATCTCAACACTGCGATGCTGGCATGAATGTGGAGAGAAGGAAACACTTTTACACTGTTGGTGGGACTTCAAACTAATACAACCTTTTTGGAAGGAAGTATGGAAAAACCTTCAAACTAGAACTCCCATTTGATCCTCCAATCCCATTACTGGGCATTTGCCCAGAAGAAAAAAAAAAAAAATCCTTTTATCATAAGGACACTTGCGCTAGTCTGTTTATTGCAGCTCAAATTATAATCACCAAAATATGGAAACAGCCTAAATGCCCACAAACCCAGGAATGGATTAACTAGCTATGATACATGTATACTATGGAACATCATTCAGCCATTAAAAAATATGGAGACTTTATATCTTTTGTATTAATCTGGATGGAAATGGAACACACTATTCTTAGTAAAGCATCACAACAATGGAGAAGCAAGAATGTCACATACTCAATTCTGATATGAGGACAATTAAGGACCTAGTACACAATGGTGGGGGGAAGGGGAGAGCAGAGAGAAGGAAGGAGGGAGGGGGCTGGGGGGTGCTGGTGTGTGACACATCTTTTGGGGGCAGGACCCAATTATAAGGGGGACTTTTCCTAGCAAATATAATCAATGTAACCTGGTTCTTTGTGCCTTCAATGAATCCCCAATTAAATAAATAAATAAATAAATAAATAAACTCATTGGTACTCAAGTGTTTATTGCAGCACAATTCACAATCACAAAGATGTAGAATTAACCTAAGTATCCATAAATTCACAAATGGATAAAGAAAATATTATATGTGTGTGTGTAGATAGACAGACATACAAATATACATATGTACACACAAACACACACACACACCATGGAATACTATTCAGATATAAAAATGAAGGAAATAATGTCTTTTGCAGCAGCTTTGATAGAACTGGAGATGATTGTCCTAAGTGAAATACATCAGGAACATTACAAGTACTTTTTAGTAATTAAGAGCTAAATGATGGGCACATACGGCACAAAGAGATATAAAAGATTTTGGAAACCCAAAATAGGAGAAAGGATGAGGAGTGAGAGGTAAAAACTTACCTATCAGGTACAATGAAAACTATTCTGGTGATGAGCAAATTAAATAGGCATTTTAAAAGTTATGTAAGCATGTATCAAAAACATTTGTAACACCTTAATATTTTGAAATAAAAAAAACAACAGAGTAGATCATGCTGGAACATCAATCAGAAGAACACCAGTAAAGTATGGAGATATGAAAAGATAAAAGATATAGTAGAGAGAATAAGATACATAAAGGATACTCCGAAAAACTCTAACATGGAGTCACAGAACGAAAGGAGAAAGAATGTGAAAATCAATGATTGAAGAAAATATGGAAAAATTGTTCAAAACTGATGTAAGACATCAAGCCACAGATTTAAGAAGGCCTGTGAAACTCAAACGTGATAAAGAAAAAGAAAACTTCACTTAGTCACTTCTTCATAAAACTACTAAAACAAAGGCAAAGAGAATCACCTTAAAATTAGCCACCAATAAAAAGAAAATCAGACAACCATAATTACACTGTCAGATGCTCTCTCCATAGTAACAATGGGAACCAGAAAATAATGGAAAGGAAATAACATACAATCTAGAATTCTATAGGCATTAATAGTGTCCTCCAAAAAGGAAAGTAAATTAATTTTCAGACAACAAAACTGAAAATATTTGTCACTAGCAGACACACTCTAAGAGGAATTCCGAAGGTTTGTAAATATCTGTTTTTTTCTAGATTTTTAATGTAAATTTATTGAAGATAAGCTAAGCTTGTAAAATTATAATTGACTAGTAAAATTTTAAAAAATTGAAATAAAATGGCTTATGCTGGCTAATGGGAACCTAACAAAATTATTCACACCTTGGTACAAAGATATTTGTATAAGAATATGCAATGTATTGTTGCTAAATATGATTAAAAATAGTTATATACTATTTATATGTCCATTAGTAGTATATGGTAAAAATAAGCACTGTATATAATTATTATGAAATAGTACATAAAGCTATTAAAAACAAAATAGATGCACATGTATTGATATAATAAATTTACTGTGATATATGGTGAAGTGTAAAGAATATGAATATTTGTATGTTTATACTGCATATAAATCACAAAATATACATACAAATATTCATAGCAGTTGTATATTTACTTTTTACTATAAATATTTGAATGTTTTTCAATAAGCATATATTGTATCTATAATTTTTAAAAGAAAACCCTAAAATAAAGAGAAAATAATTATTTCAAAATATGAATTATTAACATTAAACCTATTTAATTAATATGACATTAAGTATTTATTGAGCAACTATTAAGTCCAAGATACTAAGAGTGGTAAATAAGCCAAACATAGCACTTTCTTTTTGTTGACTTATATCTGGAACTTTAACTTGGATTTGGATTTCTTTCTCATTGGCCTGGAAGGAATTCATCTAGTATGGATTCAGCACTTCTGCTCATTATGATCTTATTAATTTCTAAAATTGTCATTAAAAGAAGTAGCTTATCAGAATAATGTATATAAAAATCCATTTTCTAAGTTTTATTCAAACACTTCTAAATAAAGTTTCCAAAAATATATTTTTGGCTTTCTTGTCTTCTAGTCTCTCCTTTCTCAATCACTATGGTTCAAATGCCTCCATAATATTTATCTCTCTATCCAAATTGTTGGAAGGGTAGGAAAAAAATATTGATTTCTCCAAACTATTTATTATTGAACATCTATATATAATATATACAGGGCAGCGCCTGTGGCTCAGTGGGTAGGGTGCTGGCACCATATACTGACAGTGATGGGTTTAAACCTGGCCCTGGCCAAACTGCAGCAAAAAAATAGCCGGGCATTGTGGCCCAGGAGTTGGAGGTTGCTGTGAGCTGTGAAGCCATAGACTCTACCAAGGGCGATAAAGTGAGACTCTCTCTAAAAAAAAAAAAATAATAATAATAATAATAAAATAAAAATATATATATAATATATAAAAATATTTTTTTAAATGAGCCTTTCATTTTCTTTCAAAATATTCCCTTGTTTTTCTTATGTAATTATTATTTTTTTTTGAGACAGTTTCACTATGTCACCCTCAGTAGAGTGCTGTGGCATCATAGCTCATAGCAACCTCAAACTCTTGGGCTCAAATGATTCTTTTGCCTCAGCCTCCCAAGTAGCTGGGACCACAGGTGACTGCCGCAACACCTGGCTATTTTTTGTTGCAGTTGTCATTGTTGTTTTAGCTGGCCTGGGCCAGGTTTGACTCCGCCACCCTTGTTGTATGTGGCTGGCACCATAACCACTATACTACAGGGGCCGAGCCATTTCTAACGTATTTATTATGTTCATCACACCATTAAATTCACAAGCTCTGTTAAATGATTAAAACTAGGAACATTTTTGACCACTTCTTCGATTCTAATGCCTATCCGATTTCAAATCCTGTTAGTTCTACCTTTGAAATGTTTACTACTTATAGCCTCTATTGTCAACATTAACTGCCCTAGTCAAGGCCCAACTAGGTTCACTACTGAATTAAAGCAACCTCTTCTAAATTGTTTTTTCATTCATTGTTATTAGCCATTCACTTCATCATGTCCATTGATAAAATATGTCTAACAATTAAACATAAAAAGTCTTGTGAAGCATCTGGGTTTGGTAGACCTGTACTTAGTTACTAGGAATTAAAGGCAATTATATGTAAAACCTTATTTTTTCTGAAATCATGTTCTTCCCTTTCTTAGAACATCAAGATTCCTTGATGAAACCTTTCCTTTTACCACAAATGCTCTTTAATTTCCAGCCCAACATTTCTAACAAAAAACTAAGTAGACAGAACAAACAGAATCCACCCCAGGAAAACAGATCTTCAGGAACACCATGATCAGACCTCTCCCATCACCCTGTTCCTCCCAACCCCAACTCTGTGCTGCTGTCCATTCCCTCCCCAAACTGGGCCCAGTTTCCATAATAAGTGGTCCCACCTCAGCCCCACACCTGCTCTGAAGAATCCTTTCGTTTAGACCAAAGTCTAGGTTAGTTTTGCCCTCAAGACTGAGGGAGGGTAACATTTGAAATTAGAAAATATTAATCACTCCTTAACCCACAAATGGGAAAAAAATCTTAATTTTAGTGAAGCTTAAATCCCTCCCTCAATAAGAACCTGAGACACTTACCTTGGAAGTGGACCTTGCACCTAAATCCTTCCAGCAAAACTGATCTACTAGCTTTTAAGCTATTCATATCCCTTGTTTTCTTACTTTGATTATGACACTGCTACCACTCTCTGAAAAGCTCCCTTATTTCCTTACTGCACAAAATCTACCCTTAAATTTCACTCAGTTTATCTCCCATCAAATCTCTCCCATTTATTCAATTGAATGTCATATTTTTTCCTTGAGAAATACCATTGATTTTGATGATATCTTTTACATGGTACTTTTAACTTTTTACAATGTATTTAAGTCATTAAAAAGAAACCTTAGTTTTCCATTCTACTATAAACCATTTTTATGGTGATTCACATCTTTTTTTATGGTGATTCACATCTTTTTTTATGGACAGCTCCTTACATGCACTAAATATGTTTCCAAAGTCAATGAATAAACATAGTTTCCATTGGAAAATGAATTATATTGAAATACATTTCTTCAGAGAAAAGTTTACCATCTTCCTCTCTAACACTGATTTGTCATCTCTTTTACTCTCTTCCCAATTAGGAATTGTTTGTATGCTTAGCAATTGAAACATTTGCAGCATCACTTTCTAAATTATCTAATAACCCCAATTAAAATTATAATCAAAACCAAGACTTTTTTTTTTTCTTTTAATTGTTGGGGATTCATTGAGGGTACAATAAGCCAGGTTACACTGATTGCAATTGTTAGGCAAAGTCCCTCTTGCAATCATGTCTTGCCCCCAGAAAGTGTGGCACACCCCAAGGCCCCACCCCACTCCCTCGGTCCCTCCCTTTTTCTGCTTTTCCTCCCCCTCATAACCTTAATTGTCATTAATTCTCCTCATATCAAAATTGAGTACATAGGATTCATGCTTTTCCATTCTTGTGATGCTTTACTAAGAATAATGTCTTCCTTTTCCATTCAGGTTAATACAAAGGCTGTAAAGTCTCCATTTTTTAAAAATGGCTGAATAGTGTTCCATAGTGTACATATTCCACAGCTTGTTAATCCATTCCTGGGTTGGTGGGCATTTAAGCTGTTTCCACATTTTGGCAATTGTAAATTGAGCTGCAATAAACAGTCTAGTACAAGTGTCCTTA